>JASDQU010738158.1:46110-111800 GCA_032191745.1 Picea mariana
TAAATTTAACATTCATATCATACTACTCTATTATGTGAAGTTTACATTCGAATACATAGACAAAGTACAAATAAATGGCGTGACCGAATTGAAGCGTGTCTAATTTTAATTCTCAACCGGGTGGAACTTTTTTCTAAAGGAAGAGCTTCCACTCCTTTCAACCTTTCAACCTTTGGAACACAACTGTCACAAGTAAAACTTAGTCGAACTGCATATGTAATTTCTCTTTTTAATTTATTTAATTAGACAATTTGTTCTTATTTTTCCTCTTAGTTGTCTGTTAGTTCCCCAGTCCCTTATTTAATTTGTGTCCCCTATCTATATATTAGTTTCAGTTGGATTAAGAGTCTTCTTTTAGTTAGGATTAGTGGTAGATTGACTCTAGATGACACTCTATGTGGACCACCTATTTTTTCTGTTTTATTCTCTTTCTATTTATAAATCCTTTTTATTATTTTGATACACACATGTGCATCATTCATTTAAATTTCCAGTGTAATTCTTTTATTCATTTTTGATGCTTTACTTAAACAAACCTCCTTAGACTTAGAATCTTTGTTATTTTTTTTATTTTTTCTTGAATAATCATTTGCATCTTGTTTCTGAAAAAGTCTAAGTATTTTATTTTTATTTTCTAAGCCTTCTATATTTTTATTAATTACATTTCATTATGAGACGTTCCCTTCAAGACGCACCTCCGTGATCCAAGGGTGTCACTCGTCTTTGACTATTTTTGGAAGTTTGTCCGACAATTGGAGTCAACACTCCACTTTGTCAAACTTTTGAGAGACTAAAGGATTCTAAGAAATAAGGATTCCACCTTATTGTGTGCCCATTATATTTCTTCTCCAGCGACTATATCAGTCTGCTTTCATGGCATCGTGGACCCCTTGAACTAGGTAATCGTTAACCTACAATTCAGGTCACGGCATGAGTGTTAGTAGGATCTCATAGGGACACTTCTATACTTCTCTCTCAATTGTTTGTTTTCTTTCCATGACCCCTTTACTCCTGATTTGAGTTGGATTAACAAGCATTGTCGAACCTGCATCCACTAAAAAGAACATTGTCAATAATACATATACATAACATCCACACTAAAATCATTATATAAATCACATGCACGTAAATAAAATACTCAAACTAAATACAAGTCCTCTCCCTAACTCAATCCGAAGTCCAAGGGAGTCCATTGATGCCATCTGCATCCTCAACCTGTCAATGTATCCTACACACTCAGGGAATTTCATCAATAATACTTGTCAATACATATATACATATATAATTTAACTTATAATCACAATGACATCAAAATATAACTCATAAGAAAAGCATAATCATAATGTATCATAATTGGATCACTTGCTGACAAGTGTCCTCGAAGAATAAGTCAGTATAAAATGTGCTCTGTAGAAGTGGATGTTACAAAAAATCCCTCTTGTTTTAAACTTCGTTCCAAAGTTTGAACATTTTAAATGAAAGAAATAAATGTATCAACCACAAATCTAATTATCCAATCTATCAAAAAAATAAGGAAACTCTTCATGCATCTCATGTGCATCCTCCCAAGTAGCCAATTATGGACTATAACTGTCTCACCAAACCTTTACCTAATCAACTATTCGATGTTGTAGTTGTCGAGTGTGATGGTCTAGAATATGGATTGGCTCCGCCATGAGAGCACCCTCATCTGAAACCTGCAAAGAAATCAATTCAATGACATGTGACATATAGGAAATATAATATTGCAAAACAAATACATAAAATACTCTGTGCATATTCCTTAAAGAATCAAGCAAGGCTAGTAGATAAGCCACGAGTCCTTTCCTTTAAAAAAAATTGAAAGTTCACACAAACCAAGGAGAGAGTTTAGCACCCTTTCCAAATTTGATTGAACTCTTATGTGGTTTTACCCACAAGAAAACTTTGTTGCCAACATCATAGTTGTAGTCAATGTGATGCGCATTAGCATAACTCTTCTGTTGAGATTGTGCTTCTTTAATTCTTTGTCTTATTTTTCACATCTTTTCTTCCATTTCTTGGATCACTTATGGTCCCACCAGGATCCTATCCTCTAGTCTATCCCAACTCAGAGGTGTCTGACATGATCATCCATAAAGAAATTCAAATTGTTCTATCTTAATCGTACTCTAGTAACTATTGTTGTACGAGAATTCTACCAATGATAAGAATTCTTCCCAACATTTTTTTTGATCCATTACATACATACACAACATATCCTCTAAAATATGATTCATCCTTTTATCTTTTCCATCTATTTCGGGGTGATATGTTGTACTGAAATTCAGTTGTGTTCCTAAGGCCTCTTCAAAAATAGTCCAAAATAATCTAGTAAACATCGATCCTCGATCAAATATTTTCCTATCCCAATATCACTAACAAAAACTATAGTTATGTTTGGCACATGGTACGTCATATGCACTGAAATAAAGTGTGCACTCTTCATCAGAGTGTCAACGACTACAAACATTGAATCATGTTTCCTTAATGTAAGTGACAATGMAACGATAAGATCTTGTTCGATGTCTATGTTCAACCTTCACTTGCTGACATTCCAAACATCTTGCCACATAATTTACTACATCAGTATTCATTCCTTTCCAAAAGAATAAAGGCTTCAGGTATTCCTTCATCTTCATGACTYCGGGATAATCCATTTATACTACTCGACGAGCCTTGCTTAAAATAAAAATTCTTAATTTGTCATTAGACGGTAGGTAAATTATATCGTTATACCTCAACAATCTGTCATTTTCAAATGAATAACCTTCATACCTTGATACAGTCATGGTATCTTGTCTGGTATTATCCTTAACTTCCTTGTACCAATCATCGTCAATATGTAAAGCTAGAATATTTTCTCAAAGATTCGTCTTAAGAGGTATTACTGAGAATATACATGGTCTTAGACTCAACACATCTGCTACTATGTTCACTATTCCTTTAATGTAAGTAATGTCGAAATTGTATTCCTTAAGTAGTTCTAGCCAACAGCTTTGTCACACATTCAGGTCACTCTGAGTAAAAATATGTTGCAAGCCACAATGATTTGTATTTAATTCGAATTTTCATCCAATCGGATAATGTCTCCAAAATCGTAAGGTATATACAATTGCTAATAACGCCAAACCATGTGTTTCATAATTCTCTTCATGCCTTTTTAATTTCCTTGAAATGTAAGAGATCTCTCGATCGTCTTGCTTTAGAACTCTGCCTAGACATTCCTTGAATGCATCCGTGCAGACCAAGAATTCTTTGTCCATGTCGGGAACCTTTAGTATGAATGTTGTCATTAACAACTCCTTAAGATTTTGAAATACTTCTGTTCATTTCTCTATTCATACAATTTTTTTGTTTTTCTTCTGGAATTTCGTAATTGGATTTGCTATCTTTGAAAAACCTTCGACAAAGCATTGATAATATCCTTCTAACCCCACAAAGCTACGCAATTCTTGTATGTTTGTCAGTTTTGGCCATTCCATAATAGCCTCAACCTTTGCTGGATCCATAGCGATACCTTTTCCAGATATTATATGTCTCAAATAATGAATCTTCGACTAGTAAAGAGAACACTTTGACAGTTTCTCGTACAACATTTTTTCTCTCATACATTGTAGAACCATTTTCATGTGTTTCTCATGCTCTTTTTTATTTTGATATTAAATCTATATATCGCCAATCAATACTTGTACAACTTTGTCCAAGTATTCACAGAATAACCCATTCATCAAACTCATGAATATGCCCGAGGAATTTATCAGTCTAAATGGTAAAGAAGTACACTCATAGTGTTTAAACCTCGTCCTAAATGTGGTCTTAGGGATATTGATGCAGCACCCCTACCTCAGCAGGTTCTACTTGACTTCCTGGTCTAAGTATCATTCTTAATCTCCCCTTGAGTCGAAATGGCTCTTCGATTCCCAGCTGGAATATTCACACTTGTAACCACATGTCCTTCTTAGGAGCTACGCCTGTGAAAACAAGGACTAGATTCGAACTCTTACCCACGTGACCAGCCAATGTGATCAAAACCTTTTCCTGAAAATGTATTTCATGAATCGTGATTTTGGGGGTATTGGTGTGATACAAACCCAACACTCCACATCGACGAAACCTTGAAACCCGATGCGAGACCTCTCCCCAAGACTATGAAAGTCTTGTGCCTCCTCTTCGATCGACGGTCATGATCACATCACGACTTCGTATCTCGCGATATCAGGACTATTTGTGTAACACCATCCAACTACTCGAACTCCCGACTCCCGAAACACTAAGATCCAAAATCAAGAGATCAACGACTCGTGTTGATCCAAATCCAATGGATACTATTCCTCCTAGGCTTGTGAATGTTGAAAGATTATCAGCCTTATCCTTCCCGCTGACCTACTAGATTCAACGGCTGATGGAATTTCGGTATTCCTCCCTCTGAGAAATTCCACCATCCATTCAGATTTTCAATGGATCCAATTCAAAGGACTTGACGTCAATTCTTCTGGGGTTAACCTCTATGAGGTGACTTCAACCTTATGCTTTCCTTCGATTCCCTTGAATTCTCTGTCCCTTTTGAGTTTGGCTTCTACTGCAAACTCAAGAATTCCAAGGGTTCTTTGCATACATTCCTTGTGGCACTCATGATAACCTATGGTTATCTGTCGTCTTCCTCTTTTGTGCACTCCTTGCAACATAAATCCTTCAACCCCCAGGTTGGAAAAGTATAAGACTTCAAGTTTCCTATGCACTTCCTTGCATGGCTCTATGTTATACTCACACTTCTGCTGGTATGAAAACAATGATATCTATCCTGATCTTTTCTGAGGTAAAACTCTGAACCTATCATTGCACTCTTTGTAGACTTTCACTGCACTTGTTGCAGGAATTCTCAGGACAAGAAATAATTGAAACTCATTATCTCCCTTTCAAAGACTTCATACATTCAACATGAATCATACATACACACAACATTGAAACAAATTCATAATATAGACTGGAATTAACTGTAAACATACCATTTAATAGATGTAAAAATAATTCATAAACACCATGAAATTTGGATCAAAGGTTCCTTATATTAATCCCGGTGCATCTGCACATGGGTTCTATAGAATTAGCTATCTTCTTTTACACTCTTCTACAATCTCTTCTCTTCTATTCTCTTTCTCTACATCTCTCTTCTCTTACAGTGAGAATAATAATACATTACAATACATACAAGGCATATTTCTAGAGTTTTTCCCCCTGCAACTCTAAGCTATCTAATCAAAATAAAATATACAACTACTTTACATTTAATACAATAAATGCCTCCAACAAACAGATGAGAGAAACCGCTCAATATCTGCATTACAAATTAAAACATAAATGTGACTTCATCCTTTCAATATATTACATTAATGTCTTATCCTTTCAAATTCAAAATGCTTTCAAAATGTGCACTGGTGCATATCTAGCTATCCTCTTCTTTTGCGCTTTCTTTGTTGGCTTGATTACGATGCTCCTCCATCATACTCCGCTGGCTAAAAAAATCATGAACTCATGTTCATGAGCTCCTGCACCGTCTGTCCATGTTTCTAGATCTCCATTTCTCTTTCCCAACAGGCATCCTCAATTGGGTTTCCCTTTCGTTTGACCAAATACTCAAAATATGTATTTCTCTGGGTCTTTTTGCTAACTCTCTAATCAATGATCTTTTCCATCTGCGACTTTCCAGTTACAGGAAGTTGTTTAACCCATTTAATTTCTTTCTGATTTTATTCTCCTCTAGCTTCATCTGTTCCATAAGGATATAGATCTACTACATTGAATATGGGTGATATCCCCACATCATCTCACAACTCTATCTCATAAGCATTTGCTTCGAATTTTCTTGTGATTTTACATGGACCTATCTTTTTCATATTCAGTTTATTATACGCTCTGCTTGGGAACCTTTCTTTTCTTAGGTGTTCTAAGACCAAATATCCCACTTCAAATTGAAGTTCTCTCCTATGTTAATCTTCTTTGCACTTATATTCCTAGTTAGAATTTTGTAACCGCTCTTCGATCTTACTATGGAGCTCTTGCATCTCTGCTGCAAATTCTTCTGCTCCAACACTTTTGAATTCACTCCGCTCTAAGTCTCTCAACTCAGACACTCCCCTAGGCTGCATTCCATACATTATCTGGAATGGGCTTTGTTCTAGGTGCATGTTCAGTGAATCGTTATATGCAAATTCCGCTTCTGGTAGAATATGATCCCACTAACTATGACATTCAGCTACTAAACTTCTCAACAAGTCCCCTAAACTTTCATTTACTACCTCAGTATGCCCATCCGTATGAGGGTGATATGCTGAGATAAAAGATAAATTAGTCCCCAAATTCTTCCACAGCATCCTCTAGAAAGGACCAACAAATTCGGTATCCCTGTTAGAAATAATACTCTTGGGTAAGCCATGAAGTCGAACAACTTCTCTGAAAAACAGATTTGCAATGTGTGTTTCATCAATGGTTTTATAACATGGAATGAAATGTGCCATTTTCGAGAATCTATTAACTACCATGAATATGGAATCACAACCTCTTTGTTTCTTTGGCAATMCTAACACAAAATCCATGCTTACCGCATCCCACGGCCTCTTTGGTACCATCAATGGTTGATATAGTCCTATATTTTGTCTCTTCCCCTTTGTGTGATGAAAAAATCTATAGTTTTTGACAAATTTCTTGTCATCTGTCCTCATCCCTGGCCAATAATATAGATTGTCCAGTTGCAMAAATGCTTTGTCATGGCCGAAATTTACAGCCAATMCTCCACTATGTTTTTCTTTCAGAAGATTCTCCCTCATAGAACTCTTCAGGATACGCAACTCATTTTCTTTGAATAATAATCCATCCTGGATTAAGTATTCAATCCATTGGCTTTTGTCTCTTAGAACATGATTCTCACATGCTTCATAAGCGTCCCTGAAATCTAAATCATCCCTATACATATCCTTAATGTTATCAAAACCTAATGTCTTCACACAAAGCTCCTGCAGAATCAAACATTTCCTGCTCAATGCATCAACAACCTTGTTAGCATTTCCATAAATGTGATTTATAGAAAAAGTAAAGGTTTTCATAAATTCAACCCATTTCGCATGCTTCTTGTTCAATTTCTCCCGTCAAGTAATAAATTGTAAAGAATGGTTGTCTCTATAAAAGACAAACTTTTTCGGTGCCTCCATTTCTTCAACGCCTGTATGACTGCATAAAACTCTTTATCATACATGTAATATTTTATCTTGACATCGTTCAACTTCTCACTGAAGTATGCAATCAGTCTATTGTCTTGGCTTAAGACTACTCCAACCACAAACCCACTTGCGTCATATCTCACTTGAAATGTTTTAACAAAGTCCGGTAGAACCAGAAATGTTTTAACAAAGTCCCCTCTGCTTCCTGTGTCCACTGAAAAGATTTATGTCTTTTCTTGACTGTGTCCATCATTGGCACAAAAATTCCACTAAAATTTCTAATGAACTTCCTGTAAAGACTAGTTATTCCAAGTAAGCTTCTAACTTCAAAGATGTTCCTCGGCGATGGCCATTCTTTGATTGCTTTTACCTTCTCAGGGTCCATCTTCAACTCATTCGAAGAGATCAAAAAACAAAAATAAATGAGTTCTTTCTTAATGAAAGATGACTTCTTCAGTTTTATCAACAATTTCTCTTGTTGCAACCTCCTCATTACTATATTTAGATGTTTCATATGTTATTCTTCAGTCTTACTGAAGATTAGTATATCATCAAGATACATAATTACAAACTTTCCAATGAAATGTTTCATTACTTCGTTCATTAACCTCATGAAAGTATTTGGCACATTCATCAAACCAAATAGCATGACAATCCATTCATACAAACCTTCATTCATCTTGAATGTTGTCTTGCATTCATCACCTTCCCTCATTCTAATTTGATGATATCCTATTTTCAAATCAATCTTTGAAAAAAAAAAAGCTCCACTAAGGCAATCCATCAATTCATCCATCCTCGGTAAAGGAAATCTGTACCTTAAGGTGATTTTTTTTATAACCCTCGAGTCTGTACACATTCTCCATCCACCATCCTTCTTTGGAATTAACACTATTGGTACAATGCATGGACTAAAGCTTTCTCTTATCAACCCCTTGTCCATCAAATCCTAGACTTTCTTCTTGACCTCTTCATTCTCCTGCGACGCCAATCTAGATGCTACTTTGTTCAGTAAACTCGCTCTTGGTATAAGTTTAATGTGATGTCTTATACTTCTAATGGGTGGAAACGAACAAGGAAAATCGTCCACCACTATATCAACAAAACTCTCCATCATTTTTCGAATTTCCTCCGATATATCATCTATCGAGGTACTGGTTAAAATGAATCTAGGTTTCCTTACCACAACAAACTTCATGTACTCTTCTTTCTTGACTTCCTCCAGAAGCTCTTTCCCACTCATGAGAAGTATAGTGTTTCTTTGTTCTACTTTCACCTTCCTGTCTTCAATTGGTAGCAACATATGTGTCCTACCATTCTTCTCTAAGTTGTATGTGTTCTTTCTCCCATCATAAACAACATTTATGTCATATTGCCACGGTCTCCCCAACAAAAGATGACAGACATCCATGGGAATAACGTCACATAAGATCTCATCTCTATATCCTCCCATATTAAATTCAACCAAACATTGTTTAGTGACAGTTACCTGATGTCCTTTTTGCAACCACGATATTTTATATGGGCTCGGATGTGCAACTGTCTCCAATTCTATCATCTACACCATTTCTATGGATACTAGATTATCTGTGCTTCCACTGTTCACTATCACCTTGCATACCCTATTCTCAGTCTTGCACATAGTTCTAAACATACTGTTACTCTAAACTGGATTCTTTTCCTCCTTCTCTGGTTTCAAGAGAATTTTCCGCATCATTAAGGACCTTCTACCTTTTGCATCTTCTCCCTCAACATTTCGCCTTTGCACTTTTGAAATGTGATCTTCGCCTACTCCATATCTTTTTCTATCAGGACATTCAAAATATTTGTGTCTGATCTTTCCATAGACAAAACATTTTACTTTACATCCTTTGCCTCTGCCTCTTCCTCTTGCTCGCGGAAAAGTTTTCTTATCGGCATATTTTCTTCCTTTTGAACTTCCTCCTCTTTCTGGGTGACTATGTGGTTTCGTTTCTTCATCCTTGGGCTTCTATATTCTGTCCTCAGAAATTGCTTTTCCCCTACTCTGACTTCTACCTCTTCCCCTTTGACCTTGCTTTTGGGCCAATTTTTCTTCTACCTTCAGAGAATCTAATAAGCATCATCTACATTCTTGATCGTCACCATACTCATCTCATCCTAAATGTCATATCTTAGACCATTCATGTATCTGGTGACCTTTTCATCATCACTCTCGTGATGAACAACTCTAATGTTCAATCGATAAAACTCTTCAGTGTATTCCTTCACTGTCATCCCCTTCTGTCTCAAATTCTTCATTCTTCAAAACAAATTAATTTGATAGTCTCTGGGTATAAACATGGCCTTCATATTTGCGACCATCCTATCACATCTTTTGATTCTTTGTTTTCCTTTGCAATTCCTATCAGCCTACAGTTCATCCCACCAAAGTGTTGCATGCCCTTTCAATCTAGTGACAACATGTTTTACTTTCCTATCTTCTTCGATATCTTCATAGTCAAAGTATTTATCTAGAGCTTTAAACCAATCTAGTAGCTCGTCAACATCTAAGTTGCCTTCATACATTGGAATGTTCATTTTTTCTCTAGCCCCTATTCTTGCAATAGCTCTGAATGGACGTTCTTCTACAGTGTCTTCAACTACAGCTTCTTCTTCAGGTCTAGCCTCATTTTACCTTTTGTCTTCACTGAAATCTCATGTATCAGTAGCTCATCTCTATGTTTTCTCCATAGCATCTAATCAAGAACGAATTTCTCTCGTTTCACTTTCCACGGCTGGATTGAGCATTGGTCTATCTTGACATCTTTTGGGTGGCATTTTTCAAATTTGTTTCACACAGAATTCAATTTACAGCTTGCCTTATGTCTCCTCCTGCCTATAGAAAAAAATGATTGTAATCTATGATACCACCTAACTCAGCACCCCTACCTCAGCAGGTTCTACTTGACCTCTAGGTCTAAGGATCATTCTTAATCTCCCTTTCAGCCGAAATGGCTCTTTGATTCCCAGCTTGAACCTTCACACTTGTAACCACTGGTCCTTCTTAGGAGTTACACCTGTGCAAACAAGCACTAGGCGCGAACTCTTACCCACGTGACTAGCCAATGTGATCACAACCTTTTCCCGAAAAGGTATTTTGCAAATCACGATTTCAGGGGTATTGGCATGATACAAACCCAACACTCCACATCCAAGAAACCCTGAAACCCGATGCGAGACCTCTCCATAGGACTACATATGATGGTCCTATGCCTCCTCTTCAATCAACGGTCATGATAGCATCGTGACTTCGCATTTCATGATATAGAGACTATTTGTGTAACACCATCCAACTACTTCAAGTCTCGAGTCCCGAAATGCCGAGATCCGAAATCAAGAGATCAACGAATCTTGTTGATCTAGATCCAACGGGTACTATTCCTCCTTGACTTGTGAACACTGAAAGGTTATCAACCTTATCCTTCTCGCTAACCTACTAGATCAAACGACTGAAAAAATTTCGGTATTCCTCCCTTAAAGAAGTTCCACTGTCTGTTCGGATTTTCAATGGCTCCAAGTCAAAGGACTTGACATCAATTATTCTGGGGTCAATCTATATGAGGTGAATTCAACCTTGTTCTTTCCCTCAACTCCCTCAAAGTCTCTATCCCTTCTGATCTTGGCTTCTACTGCAAACTCAAGAATTCTAAGGGTTCTTTGTGCGCACTCCTTGTGGAACTCATGATAACCTCTAGTTATCTGATGTCTTCCTCTTTTGTGCACTCCTTGCAAAACAAATCCCTCAACCCCTCACTCGGGTTGGAAAAGTATAAGACTTCAACGTACCTGCACACTTCCTTGCATGACTTTGTGCCATACTCGCACTTTTGGTGGTATCAGAACAACAATATCTCTCAAAATCGTTTCTGAGGTAAAACTCAAAACCTGTCAATGCACTCTTTGTAGAATTTCACTGCACTACTTGCAGGAATTCTCCGGATGAGAAACAATTGAAACTCATTCTCTCCCTTTCAAAGAATTCATACATTCAACATGAATCATACATACACACAACATTGAAACAAATGCATAACAGAGACTGGAATGAACTATAAACATACCATTCAATAGATGTAAACATAATTCATAAACACTATGAAATTTGGATCAAATCTTCCTTATATTAATCCAAGTGCATCTGTACATGGGTTCTATAGCATCATCTATCTACTTATACACTCTTCTACAATCTCTTTTATTCTCTTGCTCTACAAATCTCTTCTCTTACAATGAGAATAATAATACATTACAATACATATGAGGGAGCTTTCTAGAGTTTTCCCTCCTACAGCTCTAAGATATCTAATCAAAATAAAAGCTACAACTACTTTACATTTAATACAATAAATTACTCCAACAAACAGATGAGAGCAACCACTCAATATCTACATTACAACTCAAAACATAAATGTGAATGCATCCTTTCAAGATATAACATTAATGTCTTATCCTTTCAAATTCAAAACGCTTTCAAAATTTGTGTTGGTGCATATTGAGTTGTCCTTCATTTTGGTGCTTTCTTTGCTGGCTTTCTTACGATGCTTCTACATCAGATATCTTCTTCTGTAATATGTAACTGATAATATATCGATCTCAAGTCAATATTTGAAAACGCCGTTTCTCCCTTCATATGATCAAACAAATTGTCAATCATTGGAAACATATATTGGTTCTTGATCATATCTTTGTTCAATTGATGGAAGTCAATGAAAATCCTCCATGATTCATGATCCTTCTTTCTAACAAAAATCATTGGTGCACCCCACAACGATTCGCTTGGATCTATAAGTCCCAAATCCAACAACTCCTTCAATTGCATTTTCAACTCCTGCAACTCCAGTGTCAACATTCGGTAGGGAGTTCTTAGAATAGGATTAGTTCCACATTTCAGATCTATGGTAAACTCCAATTCTCTTTCTAGAAGAAAACCTAGTAAATCATTAGGAAATACATCGAAAAATTTTGATACTACATTAATATTTTCTAATCCTTTCGTGTCCCACTTTTTGCTTAGCTCTAAGATGTCGTATAATTTACACCCTTGTTGTAGCGGACAACAACCTCCCAAATTCTATGTGATAAATAAATTTGGTACCCTTGTTTTTCAAATTTCAAGAGAAAAAATTTTAATTTGTTTTCTGTTTTGACATTTTTTGGCCATACTCCCAATTTCTTTGAATTTTGATTTAGTATTTAATGACATTTTCTTGCTCGGATGTTTTTTCATTTCATATAGGTTTTGATTAAATATTTTTACTTCGAAATGTTTCTAGTTCACTTAGCCTTGATGATTTTTCTCATTTACACACCTTGAATGAAATTATATACGAGCTACAATATTTGGCAAGCTCCAATTTTTAATTATATTGTTGGTTTTAATTTTTATTAACATGTTTTGTAATAAAGCAATGTTCCAACAATGATTGATCATAATCTAAAAAAAATCCTAATTATCATGTGATAATCACGTTATTACCATGATGCCCATGATTCATAACAATTGTTTGTATATGTTGTGGGACATCAGTCCTAATATAATCATCACTGGTTTAAATGAAGTTAATAGGAAATCAAACCGAGGCCTTTCAAACTACATTTGAGAAATCGACCTTTCCTGATGTTCACCTATTCTCCTCTACATATGGTGTTGCATTGTATCATTATATTCATGAATAATTACCTTAGGTTGAATCCTATATATGGTGCTTCTTCCTCGAATTAAGAGTTTTACTTAAGTATTCAAGGTTTATTTTCGTTTACGTGTAAGCAAGATTCTATTAGGATTTTATCAGGGTTTTTTGAACTTTAGTGTGGTAAACTGTTAATATGGGAATGATTTCTAGAGTAAAAACCAGTGTCAAGCTTATTGAAGATCATGAAGATTATTTTTCGACTTTTGAGAGGATTGGTTGGTTAGAATTTTTGCACCTGTTTAATGGCTACAATGCACAGGCCACCAAAGATTTTTCAGAAAGTCTTAATGGTGAACACGCTAAAATTGGAGATATGGAGATACAAATAGATGGAGAATTCATAGACAAAGTGACTAAATTTCCATTAAAATGGGAATGTTGGTATAATACAAAAAGGGTGAAGGAGATTCCTTGGTCATAATTCTTTGTTTCTCCCAAATGCAAATACAATTACAAAGTTATTCCCATATCTTTAGTCAAGGAAAAATGACTTTTTTTTAGGGGTTATTAAGGGTTTTATCACTTGTGAGGGAAGATATAGCCTTTTCTTTATTTATCACTTTCGAAATTTAATGGTCTTCATGGATTATGAATTGAACACGTCTGTTTTCTTGCTTACAATCATGTCTAAAATGACACATTTTTATGAGAGAAAGAATCTGAGTTCAGAAAGAAAATAAATTCATCATGGTTTAGTGAAAATTCTGATTCAGTTTCAATTAGAACAGAATGGCGACTCTTGGGATGACTTTGTGAAAATAAATCATTTTAAGGAGAACTCTGAGTCACATTTACATACTCACTTTTCTAAGGTAGAAAGCCTAAATCCTGTAGAAGATACCATAGTAGCGTGCCCTCAAGTTTCCACTCCTCAACAAAACATTGTGTGGGTTACACGTAGTCAAGATGTAAAGTTTAACCTTAATCTAGAGTCATTCGTTTTTAGTGAAGCACCCTACGTTTCTTCTTAACATTCCAACAAGACCATAATTTCTTGTATTTCATCTGAGGGTTACACACCTGTTACCAAAAAGAATGATGATTCCAGTAATTTAGTGGATTTTATGAACAATAGGAAAGGAAGGAAAATATCCAAAATAACTTCTAAAACTATTTCTCCTATCCAAATTGAGGATGAAGAGTTGGTTACAAATAAAGAAGTATCCTTCCCAAAACACAATTCTTCACAGGAACCCATTGAAAAGGTCATTGAATAAAAACATAAGGAAAAAACTAAAACCGATGACAATCTAGAGGTTTCCTTGTGGAAGGACAAATACTATTAAGTGGTTCTAGTGCTACAAGAAAACACAATCGATTTGCAATTAGAGAACCAAATTCTTAGGTAAGAAAATAAATATTTGATCGATAGGAAAAGGAGGAAAGATTCAGCTTCTAAACATGATAAAAAGGGAGAAGCAGTTAACATTAACTCACTAGGAGTTAACATTTTTGTTAATTTGAAATTTAAGATTGTACCCAGTAACAATCAATGATTAAAATGTCTTATTTATTGGTATGAGTTAAGCATTTTTAGTTTAGTTTTTATTTTTGTTAATTTTTGTTAATAAAAGAGTAGCTATAGAATTTATAATTCTGTAGCAACTCTAATTTTTGTTTTCTGTTTATTAATTATTGTCTTTTCATTTTTTTTACAACTATAAAAACAATGACATGGAGGAACATAGGAAAATTAGAAAATTAGTTTTCCAGGAAGAATTTGAAAATTGAACACTTAGCTGATTTTTATTTTAGTTAATATTGTTTGGGGAATTAAATGATTTTTGTTATTTTCCCATTCTAAATTAATTGAATTGTTTTGTTATTTTAGTTTCTCTTTGAATTCCATTAATATAAAAAGTGAAGGAAATAAAATTGTAGGGGGTTCAACTTTTTGAAAAAGAAAGCGAAACTTATGCACTACTGTACAAGTCTCTCTTTGGAATAATTATATTGAATCTTTTGTTACTTTGAATATTATTATCAACAATTCATATTCAACACTATTACTGGTGTGTGAATGCTCATTTTTCAAATGCGAGTCTTATGAGGAGTATGTGTTGATGGAATCAAAATTGATTTAGTTGATTTACTGGTGTGTGAATGCTCATTTTTCAAATGCGAGTCTTATTAGGAGTATGTGTTGATGGAATCAAAATTGATTTAGTTGATTTAGATCAATTTCATTTTTTATTCGATACATTATTTCAGTTATGATTATGTATATGAATTATTGTTTTGATTATAAGTCTGTACTAATTATTTAAACATTTTTATATATTCATTTTCAATGAATTTATTCATACATCCCTTTTGAAGATCTATATTTTTAGAATACTATTTATCTTACCTCATTTCATATACTATTTGAATTTAGGCCTGAGCAATAGCAATAGACTAGTTTAATTTTATTTTGCTAAAGAGATTTAGTTTATTTCTTTGGAATTACTTCTGATTCTTAAAAGAAAAAAAATAAAATTTCCTCTTGTAGGAGTAATTTTAATCAGAAATAATTTTCTTTGTAGATAGATTTAAAACTTTGTATATTTATAATTTAGTTTTTATTTGATAGAAAATAAAAGTTTTGACATTATTTTGAAAATGTATATTTTTAGATTTAGTTTAGTTTAGAATAGTTAAATGTAACAAACTAGTCGAATTTTCCATTCATATTAAACATGGTCATATTTGACTGGCAACAACCCCTTGCACATACCTTTCTATAATTGAAAGGAAGAGATAAACGTGAACGACACTCCTTCGTTTATTCCTATAATTACTATAATCTTTCTCAAACCATCAATCAAACTCAAGTGTGCCGTCTTCTAGTTAAGTATCGTGTCGTGGGATTCTAATTAATCAATTATGATCACTATATCGTAATATCCCCCCAAAAAAAAAAAAAAAGAGTAACATACAGTTTTACAGGAGTAACATACAGTTTTACACTTGTCACGAAGTCACCTAAGTTAATGTTACAATCCTTCACTTTTCCTCCAACCTTTTGCTTCGTACCCCATGCTATTTTCACATGTTCTAAACTCATCTTGTTCGAATTTCTCCACCATAATTATTTTAAGCACAACACTAGATATAAAACTTTCATTGGCTCTTGGGTCTATTAAAATACTAAAATGTTGATCGACAATCATACCCGACTTCTCAAGCACGATGGACTGATGCTTGGACTGGCGGTTATGCCTACTCATCCTGCGTCCTCTATCCATGATTACAAGCATGAACAATTTCTAAATTTTATGAGCGATGCATATTTAACTATTAAATGAGACACTGGAAGACCTAACTCGCAGGGTTGAACCTGACTCTAATAGCATATGTAACATAATTTCATAACAACACGAGTGTAAGAGACTACAAGCTTTTAAAACCAAAGTCAAGACAATATACATTTAAGATAATCTCATTTTCATTTCTATCAAATCCATAAAGATAAAAAATGGTGAATAACTATGTTTAGACAAATACATTGTTTTTTCTTTATGTCAAACATGATAAGGATGATATATGATATCAAGTAATATTTAACACGTATATAATCTAAACTTGTCAAACTTCTCATCAAATCGAGTTAATCTCAATTAGAATTTAAAGATAAACAAATGCACTACATTATCATCATTCCTCACAAAAGATAGCAATAAATTCCTACATTTAAGTTTCGAGACTAGAACCACATAATTGTATATTACTAATAAGTGTCTAAGTAAAGCACTAGCGTTTACATTGTGATCAAACAAACTACAAACTCTACGATAGCATACTTGTTACTTTTCCTTTTCTGAGATTTCTCATCCGCAATTCCTCATATTTGACATCTCTGCATAAATAATATACCCTATAATATAAAAGATAATTATCTAATTGTAAAAATCTATTGAATTTTTAACCAGAAAGTTGATAACAGTTAGATATAATTAATTAAGTGACTTAACACTAACAATTATTCTCTACGGAATTAAATAATTCAAGGTTATGTCCTTATGATCATTAGATTCTGGCAACATTGAAACCATTAATCATCCAAGTGAATTGATATAAAACAACACTAACATCTCTGACTATGCATGGCTAATGTGAATTGTCAAGATTAATAATAACTGAAACCGACATCTTGATTTTGATGGACATGGATTCCAGAAGGGCAACACATCATTAAGACACTTATGAAGAAGTTCATTTTTTAAAAGAATTTACAATTTAATCATGCGTACTCAGAGAACACTCATTGGCGTCGAGTTTGAAGGAAATAAGGTGACGAGGTTGACAAGAATAACGCTTAGTTATTTTAAATTACAATAACCCTATCATTTTAATTATGCCATAACTCCACAAGCTTTTAGATCACGGTTTAACACCTAAATCCGTTCAACATCGATTATAAAGGCACAAAGGGAGAGCTCGTGATGGCGTAAAGGATTAGCTTCGACAACCGTCCGCCAAATTTCATCAATTATAAGTGTAGGAAAATCGAATTCCAAAGGTAACTATATCAAGTATCACTACCATATGTTATACTCAATACCCAAAGATCACATTCGTCGTCTTTTTTTTTTAAATGCCTAGCTAAGACTCCAGCTAACTCCAGAACTCGTAGTGTCAAAGGAATTTAGAGAGGACGATGGGTTCGAGCTGGTGCATCCCAAGTTGATCGCCACTCTTAGCGTAGATGATCAATAATGCTGGATGAACGATGTCTTACGTGCATTCCCACAATCTTGTTAACATTCTCAAATAAGAATCAAAATAGTTCGATGGAAGGTTTAGTTCCCTCGTCCGAACAGACATTTTAGAAGGTCGAAAGAATGACAACAATTTTTCTTTCTCTTAGCCGTCGCACATAAGTTTATTACAGAGATCAGGCTTTTGTGATATGCAAAGGAGCTTAAGTCCGTTGGTTTGATAGAGGAACATCATGAATCCTTTCTTATGATAAATGGGTGAATTTCTCTGGATCCTAGAGATCCACAACCATTGTTTGCAGAGCATAAAACTAATAAGGATAGAATTTTGATTTTACTTTTATTACAATAGTGATGAAACCAAGTTAGATATATAGGTTAAATGCGCAACGACAGATCAATTACTAAATCGACTGTTAAGGTATAAGCCACTATCAATATCTCAATTTATCAACCCCAAACATCAAATAAAAGGCAGAATCTAAGTTGGAAAATATGACTGAATTAAATTTCTTTTCCAAAAACAAGTTACCTTCTTTTAATTAATAATCGATCCTGCTAACACTACCAAAGAGGATTAAATATATGCCATGAAATGCTCGCTATAAACAACTATTTTAATTTAGATTCCACATATAGATTTCTTAGTGATGTTGAAATCCTTCTTTAAAATTCTCTGTAATATATTCTAATTAAAGGAACAATAACCTCCATCGAATAGCTTAAAGCCTTTACATTTTGATCCCTGATTTCGAGGATATTTAGAATATCATTCTTCAAATATACATAGGAATTTAGATATATACACAGAAACATATTACTTTTAATATAAATAAAAGACACGGGAGTTCATATATTGCACACAAATATATTATTATTATTAAAAGAAATAAAGGACTTTCCATATGCGATGCAACTGGTTATCGCGATACATTCATCAACCATAATTGGAATTCTTATATAAAATAACAAATATTTACTACATAAATTTAGCATTCATATCATACTACTCTATTATGCAGAATTTACATTCGAATACATATACGAACTACAAATAAATATCGTGACCGAATTGAAGTTTGTATAATCCTTAACCTGATGGTTCACAATGTCTTTTCTTTTGCTTGTTAATCTTAAAGACCTCAATGTTACTTCCCAGCCAATGCTAGGGGAATTCTTATTTCTACTTAACCTTTTGAGCTACAAAAGATCCACACACAAAAACAATAAACAATAGCACCAAGCTTGTCTTTCAAGGAAGAGCTTCCACTCCTTTCAAGCTTTGGAACCCAACGCTCACAAGAAAAACTTACTCAAGAAAAATTTTGGCATCATAATAGTACTAACAAGGTGATCTCTCCTCTCTATTTTTCTCAATTATTTTATAGAAATTTTTTCAATGAAAAATGTTCTCATGCACAAATAATTCATTTTTATTAATTTAATTAAATGATTATTCACCCACTACATGTGTCACACTCTCCCCAAGTTGCACATGTAATTTCTCTTTTTAATTTATTTAATTAGACAATTTCCCTCACATTCCAAAATGTGTTCCTATTTTTCCTCTTAGTTGTCTCTTAGTTCCAAAATCCTTCATTTAATTTGTTTCCTCTAACTGGATCTTAATTTGAGTTGGTTATGAGTCTTCTTTTGGTTAGGATTAGTGGTAGATTGACTAGGCCACTTTATGTGGACCACCTATTCTCTCATGTTTTATTTTTTTTATTTATAAATCTTTTTTATTATTTTTATGTACACATGTGCATTTACCCAAGTTTAATCTTATTTGTTCATTCAATTAAATTGCTTGTTTAATTAGTTTATTTCCTTTTTATGACTTATTTAAGCAAACCTCTTTTTTTTTTTTTGAATAATAATTTGCATTTTCTTTTTAACAATGTATAAGTATTTTATTTTTTTTTCTAAGCCTTCTATATTTTTATTACTCACACATGATTATGTGACATTCCCTTCAAGATGCACCTTTGCACTCCTAGAGTGTCACTCACCTTTGATTAGTTTTGGAAGTTTGTCTAACACTTGGAATCAACACTCCACTTGCTCGACCTTGTGAGAGACTAAGGGATTCTAAGGAATAAGTATGTTTCCTTATTTTTCACCCCTTATATTTTTTCGTGAGGGACTGTATCAGTCTTTCCTCGTGGCATCGTGGACCCCTCGAAGTAGGTAATCGTTAACCTATAGCTCAGGTCACAACGTGAATGCTAGTTGGCTGTGATAGGAAAACTGTCACAACTCTCTCTCATCTTTATTATTTTCTTGCATGACACCTTTACTCCTTATTTGAGTTAGATTAGAAAGTGTTGTCAAGCCTGCATCCAATGCCAAGAACACTACAAATAATTGATAAACATAAAATCCATATTGAAATAATAATATAAATCACATGCATATAAATCAAATACTCAAACCAAATACAAGTACACTCCTTGACTCAATCCAGAGTCCAAGAGACTGTGTTGATGATATCTGCATCCTGAGCATGTCAATGTATCATGTGGGGAATTTCATCAATAATACATGTCGATACATATATATATCTATAATTTAACATATAATCACAATGACATCAAAATATAACTCATAAGCATAGCATAATCATAATGTATCATATGTTACAAAAACATTGTGTTTTTTCAAAATCACATATAAAAAAAACTAAAAGTACTTTTTGACTCTACTCATGCTCATTATCAACTTACTAAATACATTTGATATTTAAAACAAGCAAGCTATTTAGATGAGAACTAAAATTCTCTGTATCATAAAACATAAACTAAAAACTGAACATTCTCCCAAAATTGTTTAGAGAAAAAAAAATATACAAATAAAAATATACAAATCATATAACAAAACATTATGAATATGACCATTGGAACCAAAACAAATGCAACAAGAAAAACCAATAAAACCAACTAAACTTAAAAGTAAGAAAACTAAATTTGAAATCAAAATATAACTATAATAAATGTTAAGGTGAGTGATTGAAACAAAGCAAAAGTCTGTGCAATAAAAATATCCCATGTAAAAAAAATTGAAATAAAACCAACTAAACTTAAAAGTAAGAAAACTAAATTTGAAATCAAAATATAACTATAATAAATGTTAAGGTGAATGATTGAAACAAAGCAAAAGTCTGTGCAATAAAAATATCCCATGTAAAAAAAATTGAAAATCATAAACTAGATAATCATGTGATTTCTTTTATTCGAGAAACAAAAATTAAGCCAATATGTTATTTAGAAAACATTATGAATATGATTATTGGAATCAAAACAAATGCAACAAGCAAAACCAATAAAACCAACTAAACTTAAAAATAAGAAAACTAAACTTGAAATCAAAATATAACTATAATCAATACTAAGGTGAATGATTGAAACAAAGCAAAAGACTGTGCAAAAGAAAATATTCCGTGTAAAAAAAAGTTGAAAATCATAAACTAGATAATCATGTGATGTATTTTATTCGATAAACAAAAATTGAGGCAATATGTTATTTAGAAAATAGGAATAAAAATAAAACTAAGATACTCTTACCATAACCTACAATGGATCAACTAATACAATGTGAAATCATAAATCCAATTTAACCATTTAATTACCTCACTATCAATCAAGCATCAAGGCAATGTGTAGGCTTGTGCAATGAGGCATAATGTATTCTTTGAGTGAATGAATAAAAACATTACGTAATTGATTCAAAACATAAAGTATTGGAGACTTATTGGTTTGAGAAGATTGTACGGTGAAAAATAACTCGAAGAATTCTCCAATCATATCATTAGAACCATTTTGGTAATGTTGAAGTATTAAAAAGGAATGCAAAGGTAAGTGATGTACTTTCTCATAAACATTAGTTTGTTATTTCAAAATAAATCTAATTGAAAATTGTTCTCGGTTCATCTAGCTACTTGCACCATTATGTATGGTGATGGGTTGTCTACCTATTTTCATCCCTCCATGAAGAGTTGAAAATTTTGACCGTACTCCATTTATATTTTCTAACATACTAATACTAGGTTTAATAATTTTAATAATTTCCATACATGATATATCAAATGTCAAATTCAATTATGGAAAAAAAAAACATAGTCATAAAATATAGGACTATCATAATAAAACTTTGTTTCCTTATATTAAAGAAAGCCTAATAATTTTTTTGCACACTAAATGGGGATTTTATCTCAATGCATGTTTGGGAATATTCTTTATTTTCTCGATCACTCTCTATTTTATCCTCAAAAGAATGATCAACTATATGATCAGATGACAAATCTTGTTATAAGTGACCATTATGAAATAAACACCTCGGTAGAGAGCATAAAAGTTTCCAAATACTGAAACCGCCTTGATTTCTTCAACGATATATTTGTTTACAAGAAACAAACTATTAATTATATTAATGGCTGATATGATATTATTAGTTTGTTCACTCTCTAACATTTTAATTTCTATTGTAAATTTACTCATTTCAATGACAACGTATAGTTCGAATCATATATTTTCCATTCTATTCCCACTATTCAAGATCATCAAGATACCATATATATTTCCTTGGATGTTAATTTATTGATTAAATCTACCATATATATTCCTTGGATGTTAATTTATTGACTAAATTTATATCAACACCATATATACAATTCAAGATCATCAAGATACCATATATATTTCCTTGATGTTAATTTATTGATTAAATCTACCATATATATTCCCTTGGATATTAATTTATTGATTAAATTTATATCAACACCATATATATTTCTTTGGATGTTAATTATTGATTAAATCTACCATATATATTCCCTATGTTAATTTATTGATTAAATTTATATAACAATGGTTAAATTTATTGATTAAAGTGGTACCTTAATTTATTGAATGTTAATTTATTGATTAAAATAGGACCTTCAAATTGTTATTTGAATTTGATTGTGAGGAATAAGATTCTAAATATCACCATTAGTTGTTTCTATAATAAAAAATAATCAAATTTTTTTTATGTAAATATAAATCAAAATCTCATAAAATAAATTCTTTCAAGTTGGATGTGTTTGCAATTTCTAGATTGTCTTTTTCTATAATATTTTCCAAGATAATTTCTCCCACATCATTTGTTTCAATGAGAGGAATTTTTTTTACTTCTAGTGATTATAACACCCTTAATAGTGATTCTTCCACCCCTATTAGTAGTTGTAATTAATCTATCTAAAAACTAGTGAGTGAAATATCATGTGGGAAATAATCATGATGTTGAAAATTTTGCTCATTATGTAAACCGTCTTCTTCAGGGATAGAGAGAAGTTATGCAAATGAGCCAAGGACATCTTGGTTGGGAGGACTATTATTTTGAAGAAGTCTACAATAAATTTACATTAAATTATTTGATGGAAATCATCTAAAGATTCATTTTAGTTCCTATAGATTTCTATCAACGGAGCTCTTCTTAATCATTGTATTCCCAATTACCTTATTCGTGATAGCATGATATATCTATTTTAAGAATATTTTGTGGAGAATATTGAACTGATAATATGGATCATACTCACTACTCATAAGTGACTCTTCTTCCTCAAAGAAATAAAATAAATAGGAGCATTAGGTAAGGAATCCAGCACAAGATGGTTTATTTGTTACATACAAATTTATCATAAATTTGTATAATTGAATAAGAATTCATCAAAAGATTCATCCTTAATTTTGTGTTTTTTTAGTAAGTTTAGAACACATCTCAATCATAGTAATAGTTATCATGTGACTTTGGGAGAAATTTTATGAGTTCTTTCCAACTATGAAATGATCTAGCTGTAAATGCAATATACAAAGCCTAAATTTGTCCTTCCAATGTGAGTGTAAATCATTTACATAGTTTATCATATTGAAAATTTCTAAGATTGTGACATGAAATATTAAATTCACTAAGATTCATAAATGGAGCGGTATACCCTTGACCATCAAATTTGATTTTAGACAAGAGATACATTGTCTTTTTTTAGATATCATGCATGTTATTTAATTGGGTTGGTTGTCATTGATGTCAACCCTTGAAGTAAGTCTCATAGAAAATTTCGGTAGCTCTAATAATATGGTTAAGGGAATCACACCTTTTTTATGTATAATGGTATGAAAATGAACATATTTGAAGGTAACACTATTCTATATGGATAGTACATGGCATCACATTTCCAGTGATATGTGGAACGTCACATAACTCCTCATGGTTATAGAGTTATGGCATTGTGAAGTTGGAGAACCCTCATGAGTTATCTATAAGCTTCTAGAAGGTCAAAGAAGTCAAATTATTCTAGAAACTTCTAGATGAAATTGACTAGTGAAAGTGGGTGAAAATAGGAGTTAATCATGGGTTAAGTGGTTGCATTAAGAAAATAATTAAAAAATAAATTAGTTTCAATTAGAAGTGGATAACTTACTATTTGTTGATAAAGTGGTTGTAAGTGGACAAGTGGTTAGAAGTGGGTTATCTCTAAAAGAACGAAGTTGGGTAAAGTTAGTTAGAAGATAACCCCTTGAGGAAGATACTTGGAGAGTACAAATAAGAGAGCAAGGGTGTCCTATTTGCACCTAATGAGCGCATAAAATATATATTGTTTGTGAAAATTTAATTGCAGGTACTCATTGATACATCTGAAGTTACGCAAGTCTGATATAACAAGGAGCGTTGATGGACAAAGTTTCTGAATTGCAGAATTACTAAAAAAACCCTAGTTTTTGAGATGTACATGGGCTGCAGTGGAACAAAGAATGTACATACACATGCTGAAGAAGAACAAAATGTGTAGATATGCATTTCGAATAAGGAAAGGTCGCATACAGTTGAGAAAATTCATTAAATCTTGAGGAGATGAATATGTCATGTCTCTAGAGTCTAAAAGAAAGATCACAGAAAGCTCTACAGTGATTAGGAAGAACAAATGTATCTACAAGTTCAAAAGGTATGTACTATTTTGATGTGTAGTTGGATATTATTGTCTACATGAGATATGGTTATGTGGGTTTGAGGATTTTCCCTAGAGAGGATATTGGTTGTATGGAACTTACTGTATAAGTCATATCTACAAGAATACAGAGTTGGTATATTTTATTTTTATCATTGGTATATATTAATTAGTGTTGAGGCATATCTTGTAATAATATGTACATGGTTGAGGGTTATTGTGGTACATGGTTGAGAGCTTGTGGTTATGAAGTGGTTGTGAATTTTTTTGGGTAGTGTGAGGTTGCATATCATTAAGGGTTTCATTTCTAGTCCATTTGAGGGTTACTAGACTTGTTCATGATTGAACAAACATATATGGAACATGACTATAGAGACACGTATGCACTTGGTTAATGGATATGAAAGATGATGTATGCACAAAGAACAACTACAGATAAGACACAATGACCAGTTTTTGGTTGTTGTGAAAGAGGTAGAAACATGTATGAGTTCAAAAAAGGTGAAAACCCTATCTTTTTGAAGGTGTACGTAGGTTGCAGTATCGATAGGCCATGTACATACATAGGTTGTAGTATAGACACACCACGTACATATTTTGGTTGTAGTATAGACAAGGTCCATACCTACATGAGTTGCATGATATATAGGTTGTGTACCTATTTGTAATGTCCCCAACCCTCAAAGACCTATCGGGTAACGCTACCTAAAAAACTATATCTTTATTTTTCTTCTCTGATACCATTCTCTAATGTCCCCGGCCCTCAAAGCTCTATCGGGTAATGCTACCTAAAAAATGCAATATTTACTTTTCTGCTCTGATACCATTTTTGTGACATTCCTGACCTTAAACCAACAGCCCAGTCCATACCATCGAATAACTTTCATGCTCTGATACCATATATATTTATAATTATCTATCTAATGCAATTTAAATAGTTACAACATTCTGTTCATACACCTATTCATGCAGAAACAACATTAAAACATACATGCAATATATACAGACAATTCCAATAACATTATAACTTGATTTCAAGATACACATCATACATAGAACATAGATTTGGTACTTATATTTTAATACATGACCACCAACTGCATGAAAACCTTCCACGAACCTCCCATCTTTAGACTGCGTTGCTCCTCACACTCAACAATGGGTCACCCCCAAGCTAGGACTAAATTCCATCAGGAAAGGGATTCCTAGGCTTGGAAAGGAAAATAGGAAAGTTGCAAAGATGAACATGAAGGATTTTCTCCCAGGATCCACTTACGACCACAACATACAAACCCTCGTTCCCCACACACCTGTCCCACCCCAGTAGTGTACACCTTCACTAACACAATTCCATCAACTACCCACCTCCCTTCCAGGGCTTCAACAATAGGCTAGACTGAAAGTCCCAGAGTACTGTAGCCTCTACGAGAATATCTCCAAGAGAAATCGCTTCCTCATAAGACTCTTGCACCTAGAGAGAGTTTCTCATAGGCCTAAAAACCTACCTCTTCTATCCAACTCCTAAGTACAATGGGTAACCTCCACAACAGAAATTGTGTATGGTATCTAGTAATGACAAAAATACACACCCATCCAGAGAAAAAGTAGGAAGCAACAACAAAGACTAAGGCGTGATATGGCTCATACACTACATAGTCGTGTTTTTCTTCGAAGGAAAAATGGTTAGCTTCATAACATGGGTGTCCGATTTTTAAAAGTTGCAGAGATTGACAATCAAGGCAATGGATGGTTGTGTCAAGGATTTCCCTATATCAGTGCGTGCATCAGTGGGGATTATGGATGATTCCAGGGTAAAGACCATCGTGAGAATGGTGAGGGAACTCCCAACGAGCTGACTTTCCAACCTAAAAAATGCATGCGCTCAAGTTGACACATGTCTTCCTGAAGCTGCATGAGCCCCACTTAACACTCGTTTCCTTTCCCTAGGAACTTAGGACAACATAGGTTATGTCAAACCTTAGTCTCTAGGAAATAATAATATAATATTATTCTTTTAGAGGTAAGCCCTCTAGCTTAGCCCCTAATCCTAGACAGTTATCCCCTTCCCTTTCCCTACCTAGTGGAGCTTAATCCCCTATAAATATTTCTTCGTGGTCATTCTACATGCGATGATGTATTTTTATTAATAATTAACATAATTACATATACAAATCAGGCCCAATAGCCTTAGCCTCTAGTCTTTCCGGCCTAATATAGACATAATCCTATCAGCTTATAATACTTGGTTCACTAGCCTATAAACATCATTAAATTCATAATTACAACCCGGTCCCAGCCTTGGGGTATTACAATCCCCTCCCCTTATTTTTTCACTATACTAAGTGCAACTGATTTATACAACATCCACAAGATGTTCAAAACCTTCAAAAAGATGTGGTATTCCACCTTCATAGCATCTTCATGCTCCCACATTGCATCGACTAGACCTTTACCAACCTTATGGATCAATTCTAGAGATGTTTGTTCTTCCATTCCAATATGCACATCGGGTACACCTGTATAGTCCCTTCTTGCTCCACCTGAATCACATTCCAATCAATCACATGATTAGCATCAGGTATATACTTATTGAGCAATGATACATGAAATACGTTATGAATAGTCATTCATGCAGGCAATGCAAGAATATAAGCTATTGTTCCAATCCTTTCTAGAATTCCAAACGATCCACAATATTTGGCTACCAAATTGGAACAACTTCCCAACTTTAGGGAACTTCTGTTGGCTTTCACCTTTAGGAAAACATGATCACCCACTTTAAATTCCCTACGGGTTCTTCCTTTGTCTCCATAATTTTTCTTCTTGTCCTAGGAAGCCTTCAAATTCAACCTTATCTTTAACAATTTCTCTTCCATTTCCCTGAGAAACTATGGCCCAACCACTTCCCTATCAGCTGGGTTGTCCCAGCTTACTGGGTCGTTTCACTTTCTTCCATAAAGTGCCTCAAATGGGATCATCTTTAGTGATTCCTGGTACCCATTATTGTAAGACAATTCCAACAAGTGTAGATAATCTTCCCATTTAGATGGTTTTTCCATCACATACATTCTTAACATATCTTTTATCACTTGATTAAATCTTTATGTCTGTCCATCAGTCTCAGGATGATAAGTTATGTTGAAGTTCATGTTCGCTCCAAACCACTTGAATAATCCTCTCCATAACTCTAAGGTAAACTTTAGTTCTCTTTCAGACACTATTGTCTTAGGTATGCCATGAAATCGTGCTACTTTCCTCATATAGATATCAACAATATTAGTTTCCTTGTGAGTAGTCTTCAAAAGAATAAAATGTGTATCTTTCATAAGATTATCCACCACCACCATGATGGAATCATGTTGCTTGTTTGTTCTGGGTAATACTGTGATGAAATCCATTGTCACAACTTCCCACTTCCACTCATGGATGGTTAATGTACTCTGCAATTTCTTTCTTCATACCTGGAGAATGGTAATGTCTCTTAACTACTAAAACTATTTTCTAATATCCTGGGTGTCCAGCATAAGGTACGTTATGCATCTGTTTTAAAATTGCACTCCTCAATTTCGTAGAATTTGGTACATAATCTTTGTTTTTTTACAAGAGAATTTTTTCAATTCCCAATTCATAATCTTCAACTTTCTACTGCATTTTACCTTGCTTCAATGTAGTTACCAATTCCATGTGTTGTAAATCAACTTTTGCAACCTCATAAATTATTCCCTTAAGATACGTCTAATACCTGCTATTGTTTGTAGCATGCAGTTCATGCACTCTCCTGTTGAGTGCATCAACCACCTTTTTCTCCTTTCCTTTGATGTGTTTGATATCAAAGTCATACTCACAGAGGCATTCCAACCATCTAATCTTCCTAGGATTGAAAGTAGGCTGATCAAACAAATACTTTAGACCATTATGGTTTGTACTCAACTCAAACCTCTTTCCCATGTGGTAGTTCCTCCATTTCTTCAAAGAGTGCACTATGGCTGCCAACTCCAAATCATGAGTGACATAGAGCCTTTCATGCTCTTTCAATTTCATGGACTCGAAACATATCACAAATCCTTTTTGACTAAGGACCCCTCCTAGAGATTCTTTGCATGTGTCTATGTAAACCACAAAATCTTCATTCAAATCTGCAATATTCAAAATTGGAGAACTGGTTAACAACTTCTTCAATTGTTGGAAGCTCTTTTCACATTCTTTTGTCCATTGAAACTTCTTTTCCTTCCTTTGCAAGGAAGTGATGGGGTGAAATAATCTCGAAAACCCTGCAATGAACCTTCTGTAGTATCCATCTAGACCCATGAAGGATCTGACTTCTATCACATTCTTAGGTGTTGTCCACCCTTTAATGGCCTCAATCTTTTTAGGGTCCACTGCTATGCCTTCTTCAGATATGCTATGCCCCAAATAGTGAATTTAGTTTTGATAGAATGAGCACTTGCTAAATTTGGCATACAACTGATTTTCTCCTAGCACTTGCAACGCCATCCTCAAATGATTCTTATGCTCTTCTTCTGACTTGGAATATACAACGATGTCATCCAAAAATACAATGACAAACTTGTCTATATATTCTTGGAAAATGCCATTCATTAAGAAGATGAAAACCATTGGTGCATTTGATAACCCAAATGGCACCACTGTGAACTCATAATGACCATACCTTGTCTTGAAGGTGGTCTTGTTGATATCTTCCTCTTTAATCCTCACCTGATGGTATCCTTACCTGATATGTATCTTTAAAAATTTCCTAGCGTCCTTCAACTGATCGAAGAGATCATCAATCCTTGGTAGAGGATACGTGTTCTTTATAGTCACTTTGTTCAATTGTCTGAAATCAATGCACAATCTCAATGTCCGATCTTTATTCTTCATGAACAAGACTGGGGCACCCCAAGGTGACACTCTTGGGCATATGTACCCCTTCTTCAGAAGTTATTCAAGCTGCATTTGTAACTCCTTCATCTTTGGTGTACTCATTCTGTAAATATTCTTTGATATTGGAGCTTCTCCAGGCATCAAATTAATAGAGAAATTAATATCTCTCTTTCAGATTAGTCCTGGAACCTCCTTGAACACATCTTCAAAATATTCCAGGACTGCATGATCTTCCATATTTGCAATCTTATCCTTAGATGCTTCCTCTATATGGGCTGCAAATATTTGACATCCCTTCCTATAACACTTCTTTAGATGCATTTCTGAGATTTCTCGGATAGTAACTTCCCTGGGAATTCATTGGACTGTTCTTTGATTTCCTTCCTCATCCAAGGAAGTGAATTCCTTGTTATGGAAGTCTAATATGGCATGGTGTTGGTCCAACCAATCCATATTATTTACGAAATTATATGATCCCAAATGCAAGATGTTGAAATATTCCTTGGTACTCACTGCATTCATGCCTATTGGACATTATTTAACCCACTCAACAACCTTTCTCTTGGCTCTTGTAGCTAGTTGCACCAAACAATATTTCTCATGCTTGCTTCTTGGTAAAGGCAATCTTTCCACAACCTTAGGATATACGCATCTATGACTATCCCCAAAATAAAATAAAATAGTAAAGGCATGGTTATTGATCATACCTTCAACTTCAATCATGTGTGATTGAAACTCAGCTTGCTTGTTGTCCAGGGATGCATAGATTCTTGGTACTCTTATGCCCATGTCCTCCACTATTTATGCTTGTTGAACATGGTGAAGAGATATTACCTTGTCCTTACTATGAAATTAATCTCTATATGTATGATCTCCATTACAACCTCAACATTGGATAGGTGTTTGCCTTGGCCTTTTCCCACCTACTTCAGCCATCCTGCATTCCCTCAAAAATAGTTTTCCTTGAGGACTATTTCTGAAAAATAGTGGCTTGTTCCCCTTCTGCCTCTACTCCCTCTTAGACTTCCTCTTATCTTCCCAAGATTTTTGGAAAGCAGGCTTTCCTTTTTGTTGATCATATAATCATTTTCTCTCCTTATAGTTTCTTCCAGAGTCTTGGGACCATCATACTAGATTTTGTCACTGATAAAAGGTGGAAGCCCACTCAAGTATCTTTGGATCTTGACTGCCTCATCCTTAATGAAAGAGACATACTTTAATAACTCTATAAATCTCCTCTGATATTCATCTATAGTCATGCCACCCAGTTTAACTTCAAAGAACACTTGCATCTTCTTGTCATAGTATCTCTTGGCTAAGTACTTATTTTCAAAATGTTTCTTGAATTCCTTCGACGTCACATTTTTCTCCTTGAGTAACTGTACTTGCACCAGCTGATCCCACCACATGGATGCATTTCCTTGCAGCGGATAGATTGCAATTATTCCTTCTGCATGAGAATAATAATTATGCAATTGGAAATATTTTCTCATGCCAATTAGCCTTGTCTCAGCATATTCATCCTTCTTATGATCCCCGTCAAAGGTAGGAGGCTTGATCTTATTCATTACTCCTTTCAACTCATCTATTCGAGACCTCTGATGTTTCCTGAAAGGGGATGGACTTGAGCTATTGTGTGCTCTGCTATGAGAATGGTTTTGGGAGTGCTAGTGATTTCTTCTACCACTTCTTCCTCTTCTTTCCTCATCAGGGAACACATGCTTCTATGATTTGTTGGATCCACTCTCCTTATCCAACTTATTTTCAATTCTTTCTAGTCTCCTCATTAAATTCATATTGAAGTCTTCTTGTTTATCATTGGATCTCTTAAGTCATTCATTATCTACCTGTTGAATTTGGACATCTTTCTGCAAATTTTTAATGATGTTCATCATGCTCATTTCTTTGTTTATTTCTTCTCCATGCCCATTGGAGTTTGTTCCTTCAATTCCAAAATGGACATCCATTCCTCTAAATTCATCCTCCATACTGTAAGCGTCGTGTGCTTCCTCCATTTATCTTCACTAAGTAACAATTCTGTTCAGTTATGACAATTGGTAATGCTACAAAACTGTGCAGTCAACCAAATTTTTGTCAAGCTATTAAACTTAATAATTCTCTAGAATAAATTAAACACTTTGATTCAATCAAAAGAATATTAGACTCTATTTTTGGCGGGTCTGTGTCGATCAAGAATCCCCATAATTCTATCTTTGAGCCTTTTCCTACTCTACAATTCATTTTATGGTGCTATCTCATTTTCTTCATACCTTAATTCACATGTGACCATGATTGTGACCAAGTGATAAACCAACAGGCGCTTACTCCATGCTTCAGAGTTTCAGGATTCGAGTGTTTTAAACTCACCACAATGCCAATCTTCTAAAATCCAAACTCACAAATTTCGCAACTGACGTGAGAGGAATCAACGGTCCCCACTCTCTACCCATGTTAATGGCCACAATTATCTTTGGGACTCCGTGCTTCAGGTATCCAATCCATCAATGCCACAAACCTATGGAGTGACAACTCTCTGGAGTGTCAGATCTTCTGACACACGTCCACCACTGTCAATGGTCACAAACAACTCTGATGCTTAGAACTTTAGGAGTTATCAACCCACACGACCCCACTTTCCTCTAAAGTGGTTATCCTTAGAAGTGAAGGATCTGGCACCATGCATCCCCTACAACCATCAGGAGGGCCCACTATCCATGTTCACGAAGAGTTCCACATGGAAAAATATTAGAAGAAGACACATGGTCCAATATGATGGGTGACACATGTCACGTTCCAACTGGTATTTCTATCTTCCAAAGGTCCTTAACTCATTGACACATGGAATACATCCCATGTGTCCACATCATCCCCGGTGACGTCAGCAGGCCATCTCACTTCGGGACTTTGGGCTTCGAAATATTTTACACTTGAATTCCTCAAATCTCCCAAACTCTAAACTTCTAAACTACATATTCCAAGGTACACATGGTACATCTGTCAATAATTATGGTGGTGGCACGTGGCCCTATGTGCCAGATTGCTTTTGGTTCAAGAAGGTTGTCAAAGTTCCATTCTTACTGATACATGGTAGAAATAAGGAGGTCCATGTCACCCTGGGTGACATCATCATGCCACGTCACTTTGAGGCTTCGAGACTTCCTAAGAATTCATCTTAGCACACCTCATTTCTCTCGAATGCCAAACTCCTAAACAATATGATCTGTCGACATGTTTCTCTTTTAATGAATGGTCTGGATGAACTTCAGAGTTCGAGACTTCAGGATTTTTTGCATCAACACACTCCATTTCTCCTGAACGTTGAGTTCCTGAACTAGTCAATCTGCTGACACGTTTCTCTTTAAATGAATGATCCCGATTAACTATGGACTTTGGGACTTCAGGCTTCGGGAGTTTTCACACTAGCATACTTTTTTTCTCCTGAATGTCGAACTCTTGAATTGTTGTGAGATCTACAACTCTAAATCACTTGTGCGTAGATATGATGGACAAGATCCATTTTTCACCGTTGTGCCTTACCTCTTTCTCTTGGATTAATTTAATAATTATGTTTTGTCTTCGGCCGATCCAATGGTCAATAATTTCTCCCCAGATATGCGGTGTAGATCCTCTTTGTAACTTCAGAACTTCGAGCTTCAACCCCTTCTTCTCTATCACACATAAACTTCACCGAAGTTGTGAAGTCCGAAGTACTTAGGGTTTAAATTTCTCGTAGATTTTGTAAATTTGACGACTGTGAAGGGTTTTCATTGTCTCCAATAGATCCTATGGCCCAAATTTAAACTTTGCGTCCCAACACAAGGTGTTGTGGTTTCTTTCTCTTTTGGTTTTCTTGAACTATTATACTTCCTAAGCTTCTGAAGACAATTGCAGTGATGCTCTGAGGTTCTTATTTTTTCTCTCTCTTCAACACTTCACTTTGAAACCTTTGTCTCTTTAACCACTAACATGGCCCATCCAGTCTCAGTGTCAAAACCATGGCTCTTATACCATTCGGTAACGTCCTCGACCCTCAAACCTATGTCAGGTAACGCTACCTAAACAATTGTATATTTATTTTTCTTCTTTGATACCATTATGTAACATCCTGGAACCTCAAACCTCTACTAGGTAATGCTACCTACACAACTGTATCTTTATTTTTCTACTCTTATACCATTTTTGTGACATTCCCAACCGTAAACCAATAGGACATGCCATAACACTGAAAAACTTTCATGCTCTTATACCATATATATTTACGCACATATCTATCTAATGCAATTTAAACAGTTATATCATTATGTTCATACACCTATTCATGCAGAAACAAAATTAAAACATACATGCAATATATACACACAATTCTAATAACATTATAACTTGATTTCAAGATACACATCATACAGAGAACAAATATTTGGTACTTATCTTTAAATAGATTACCACCAACTGCGTGAAGACCTTCCGTGGAGCTCCCATCCTTAGACCACGTTGCTCCCCATGCTCAGTAGTGGGTCACCCCCAAGCCTGGACTAAACTCCTTTGGGAAATGGATTCCTAGGCTTGGCAAGGACAACAAGAAAGTCGCACAAATCAACAGAAAGGATTTTCTCCCAGGAGCCACTTATGCCCACATCACAAGTCCATTGGTTTTCCACCTCCCTTCTAGGGCTTCAATAATAGGATAGAATGAAAGTCTCAGACTATTGTAGCTGCTATGAGACTCCCTCCAAGATAACTCACATTCTCAACACACTCACTCACCTAGAGAGAGTTTCTCATAGGCCTCACAACCTACCTCTTCTATCCAACTCCTAAGTCCAGTGGGTAACCTTCGTAGTAGAAATTGGGTATGGGCTCTGGTAATGACAATAATCCATGCCCATCCAGAGAAAACGTGGGTAGCAACAACAAAGGCTAAGACACAAAGACACTACACGGTCATATTCTTCTTCACAGGAGAAATGGTTATCTTCATAACATGGGTGTGCGGGTTTCTGGTGCAGACCCCCAACCCTCGAGCCAAGATCTGCATAGGATTGCTCTAAACTTTCCCCCTTGAGTCAAATTGACTCTTCGATTCCCCACAAAGAATCACACACACATACAATGGTGTTTTTCCATAGGTCCTTATGAGTATGCATGTGTGATCAAACACTAGGCATCAACCCAAATTTCCTGACCAACAATATGATCGTGCTCTTTTTCAAATCGGGACTTCGGGTTTCGTGATATCACAAATTCGGTTGTCGAGTTTTCTGTCTCTACAACGTCTGAAACCCGAAATGTCGAATTGCCGAAATCTGACCTTGTCTTCGTGACCCGGCAATACTCCTCCTATGTTTTCGGGAATTCGTATTTTGAAACTTCGCGAATACCGGCACAACAATTCTTTGTCCTCCCATACTTCCGGTATCCGAAATACCGAAGTATCGAAATACAGAAACTCTAGTCCCCCTTCTCATGAGCAAGATCAATGGCTGTGAGCCTCCCTGACCCAATGGATCAGATCCTTTCGGGATCTCATGGGTCAAGAGTTTTGAATTCTCCTCACTACATCTTTCGGTAACCGAAATACCAAATTCCCCTTTTGGTAATTTCCCCCAAACCTCACCTGTATGCACCTTTTCGGGACTTCAGGATTCACGATTTCGCGATTCCTCCACGACAAATGTTTTTCCTTTGACAGCCCGGTATCCAAAACCCTGATATACCGAAATTCTGAAGTTTCTTATCCAAAGACAAGTCATGTTTCGCTACTTCATGGTTTTCACTGTGAACTTCCCCGGTCTCTTATCATCAGGATTTCTGGTATTTCGAATCCCAAATTACTGAAATCCCAAAATTCCCTACTTAACAATCCTTCTCGCGATTCAGGAGTTAGAGTGACCAAGGATTTTGGCTTACACTCCGGACTTACAAACTCCAAATCCCTGAAATGATCTAACGGCTCAAAACAGATCATGATCAATCGGTCCATGTTGATTCCTGATACCAAAGTGATGGGTTCATCCAATCGTTATCCACCTTGCATCTCCTCTGAACCTCACGATCCTCGTGATTTCACAAGTTCTCCAAAGATAATTGCAACCATTTGTTTCTTCCTTGAAGACTTCTGTGAAATGAATCAGTGTTCCTTGTCTGAACTTGGTTTCTGTAAAGTGACTTCACTCCATCTCCCTTTTAACACTTCAAAGGCGCTAACCCTTGTGATCTTTTACTTGCAAACTTGAGTCTCAAAAGGACTCCTACATGCACTCCTTGTGGCCATCTTTCAAATACTTAAAAGTATTTGATTCTCCGACATTGTGCACCTTCTGTAACAACAATCTTTCCCTCTTGAACCTTAGTTGATAAGTTCTAAGGCTTCAACTAGTCTGCGCACACCTTGCACGGCTCCTGTGCTTCACTTGCACTTTTGCTAGAATGAGGACAATGGTATCCCTCCTGAGATTTCAGAGATAAAATCTGAAACCTTGTCAACGCACTCCTTGTGGACGTTTCACTGCTCTCCTTGCAGGAAATTCTCTCACTCAGGAAGAGAAACAATTGAAACTCATTCTCTCTCTCTCTCTCTCAAATTTCAAACATTCAACATGAAATCATACATACATAGCATAGCCTCATAAAAAATGTGTAACAGAGAGAATAAAACAACCATACTCATACCATTCACCATGTATAAACAGAAAACATCATAACACCATGAAATCTGATTCAAGCTTCTTATATTAATTCAAGCTCCTGTACATGGGTCTTTCTCTACAACTCTCCGCTAGAGCTCTATTCTAATGTTCTAATGAATACCATAATAAAAAGATGAGGGTGTCTATATCCGTTTCCCTCCTTCTCTTCTAAACTGTCTAATATATAATTCAAATCTACTTACTTTCATTAGATGGGCTTAAATGCCTTTCACATTGACAGATGAGAGCAAATCACTCATGATCTATTTACAATATCCCAATATAAAGGCAAGTACACTTCTAGCTACTACATTAATATCCTCTTCTCAATCTATCAAAAACATTTCAAAACATGGTAAATGTGTGTTGCGCTTTTCCCATCTATCTTCTAGCTTCATGCTCGCTTGGTTGTTGGCTGCTTATGATGCTCCTGCATCATACGTCCTCGCTTGAAAATTTTCATGAACTCTTGTTCATGAGTTCTTGCACAGTCTATCCACGCTTATGAATTTTTACTTCATCTTCCCAATTGGCATCTTCAACTGGATGTCCTTTGCACTTGACCAAGTATTCAAAATACTCTTTTCTCCTGGTCTTCCTGCTGACTCTCTTGTTAATTATACTTTCCATCTATGGATTTTCAGCTACAGTCATTTGTTTTGTCCATTGAACTTATTTCTATTCATCCTCTTCTCCTATTTCTTCATCTTTGTAAGGGTACAAATCCACAACATTGAATATAGATGAAATTCCCATCGCATCGGGTAATTCAATCTCATATGCATTTGCCCCAAATTTCCTTATGACCTTGCACGGTCCAATCTTTTTCATCTTCAGTTTGTTATATGTTCCCCTTGGGAACCTTTCCTTCATCAAATATGCAAGAACCATATCACCAACTTCAAATTGAAGTTCTCGCCTGCATTGATCTTCTCTCTTCTTGTATTCTTGACTTCAACTCTGCAATCACTCCTTAATTCAGCTGTGAAGCTCCTTTATTCCCTCTGCAAAGTCCTCTACACTAGCACTCCTGAATCCAGCTTGTTCTGAATCTTTCAATTCAAAAACTCCCCTTGGCTGCATTCCATATACAATCTGGAATGGACTCTGCCCTGTTCTTCTGTTGAGTGAATCATTATAAGAGAATTCCAAATGTGGCAGAATGTGATCCCACTGACTGTGGTGTTTAGTCACTAGGCTCCTCAACAAATCTCCCAAGCTTTTGTTCACGACTTCTGTCTACCCATCCATTTGAGGATGACATATTCAGATAAAAGACAAACTTGTCCCCATATTTTTCCATAATGTCCTCCAGAAATGCCCTATGAACTTGGTATCTCGATCAGACACGATACTCCTTGGCAAGCCGTGAAGTCTAACAACTTCCTTGAAAAACAGGTTTGCAATATGAGTTGCATCACTGGTTTTCTGGCATGGTATAAAATGTGCCATCTTTGAAAATCTTTCAACTACCACAAAGATTGAATCACAGCTTCTCTGTGTTCTTGGCAGTCCCGATATAAAATCCATGCTCACTACGTCCCATGGCCTTTCTGGTATGGATAATGGTTGGTATAACCCTGTGTTCTACCTTTTTCCTTTCATGTGTTGACAAATTCTACACTTGTCCATACATTTCTTAACATCTATCCTCTTTCCTGGCCAAAAATATGAGCCATTCAACTTTGAGAACGTTTTATCATGACTGAAGTGTCTGGAAAATTCTCCACTGTGTTTTTCCTTCAACAGGTTCTCCCTCATGGAGCATTTTGGAATACATAGCTGATTTCCCTTGAATAATAATCCATCCTGGATCATATATTCGGTCCACTAGCTTCTGTCCTTGAGAATTGGATTCTCATATGCCTCATACTCTTCCTTAAAATCTGGGTCATCCCTATACATTTCTCTTAGGTTATCAAAACCCAAAGTTTTGACTCTGAATTCCTGCATAGGCAAACATTTCCTACTCAAAGCATCAACAAATTTGTTAGCAGTTCCAGAAATATGCTTAGTCACAAAACTAAAATTATGCATGAATTCAACCCATTTAGCATGCTTTTGGTTCAAATTCTCCTATTGGGTCACGAATTGTAAAGCGTGATTATCATTGTACAAAACAAACTCTTTAGGAACCAAATAATGTCTCCATTTCTTCAGTACTTGTATGACTGCGTAGAATTCTTTGTCATATGTTGAGTACTTGGTCTTTGTTTTATTCAGTTTCTCACTAAAATATGAGATCATCCTATCATCTTGGCTCAAGACTTCTCCAATTGCAAATCCACTCGCGTCACACCTGACCTGAAATGTCTTGCTAAAATCTGGCAAAACCAGAATTCGTTGTTATGTGATCTTCTTCTTTAGCAGATTGAAACTTTTCTCTTCTTCCTCTATCCAGTGAAAAGATTTGTTTCTTTTCTTTACCGTATCCATCATTGGTGCACTAATTCCACTGAAATTTTGGATGGATTTTCTGTAGAAACTAGCCAAATCAGGGAAGCTTCGTACTTCAAACACACTCTTCGGCGATGGTCAATTGTTAATCGCATTTACCTTTTCTGGATCCATCTTCAGCTCTTTTGCATAGATAAAAAAACCCAAATAAATGAGTTATGTCCTCATAAATGATGATTTCTTCACATTAATCAACAATTTCTCTTGTTGTAATCTCCTCATTACGGCAACTAAATTCTTTAAGTGCTCTTCTTCTGTCTCACTGAAAATTAATATATCATCAAGATATTCAATGATGAATTTCCCAATGAAATCCTTCAGGACTTCATTTATCAACCTCATGAAAGTACTGGGTGCATTCTCCAAGCCAAATGGCATAACAAGCCATTCATATAGTCCCTTATTCGTCTTGAATGTTGTCTTCCATTCATCACCTTCTCTCATTCGAATCTGATGATACCCACTGTTCAAATCAATCTTTGAAAAGAATCTTGTTCCACTCAAGCAATCCATCAAGTCATCCATCCTTGGAAATGGAAATCTATATCTGATGGTAATCTTATTGATTTCCCTTGAGTTTGTACACATTCTCCAGCCTCCATCTTTCTTTGGGCTGAGCATTGTTGGAGCAACACATGGAGTCAAGCTTTCCCGAATCAATCCTCTGTCCATTAAGTCATGTACCTATCTCTTAACTTATTTATTTTCCTGTGGCATCAATCTGTACGTTGCTTTGTTTAGTAAGCTAGCTCCAGGTATAAGATCAATGTGATGGCTTATACTCCTGATAGGTGGCAACAAACAAGGTAGTTCGTTCACTACTATATCAACAAACTCTTCCAGCAACTTCTATATTTCTTCTGGTAAATCATCTATCCTTGTACTGGTCAAAACAATTTTGGGCTTCTGGACCACAATAAATTGTGTGTCTTCCTTCTTCTTAACATCCTTAAGAACTTCCTTCCCACTCATGAGAAGTAAAATGTTGCTCATTTTTGTTTTCACCTCTTTATCCTTAATTGGTAGCAACATGTGAGTCCTACCATTCTTCTCTAGGGTGTACGTGTTCTTTCTTCCATCATGAATCACGTTCCTGTCATATTGCCACGGTCTACCCAACAATAGATGACAAACATCCATGGGAATGACATCACATAATATTTCATCCTTATATCCTCCTATTTTAAATTCAACCAAACATTGTTTAGTGACATTTACCTGATGTCCTTTTTGTATCCACGAAACTCTGTATGGGCTTGTATGTACAACAGTCTCCAACTCCAACTTTTCTACCATCTCAGTAGATACGAGATTGTATGTGCTACCATTTTCCACTATAACCTTGCATAGCCTATATTTCATTTTACAAATAGTCCGAAACAAACTGTTTCTTTGGGTTGGGTTCTCTACCTCCTTCTTTGGCTTCAAGAGAACTTTCCTCATCATCAAAGATCTTCTGCCCTCAACATATTCTGCCTCAACATTCCACCCTTGAGCTTCGGCAATGTGAGTTTCACCACCATATTTCTTCTTATCTAGACACTCATAGGATTTATGTCTGATTTTCCCATAGACAAAGCACTTCACTTCACCTTCTCTGCCTCTTCCTCTTCCGCTAGCTTGAGGAAAAGTATTTCTATCAACATACTGCACTCTCTGTGAGCTTCCACCTCTTTCAGGTTGAGGTTGAGGTTTCTTCCCTTCTTCTTTAGATTTATGAGTCCTATCTTGGGCAATAGTTTTGCCTCTGGCTTGACTTCTACCTCGACCTCTTTGACCTTTCTTTCCGGCTTAGCTTATCTTCATCTTTCAGAGCCATCTGATAAGCATCTTCCACATTCCGAAGCGTCATCATGCTCATCTCATCTTGAATGTCATATCGTAGACCATTCATGTATCTAGCAACCTTTTCATCATCGCTTTCCCAATGAGCTTCTCTGATGTTTATCTTGTAGAACTTTTCAGTGTATTGTTTCACTGACATCAGCTTCTGTCTCAAATTCTGCATCCTCTGAAACAGAGTGATTTGATAATCCTTGGGTATTAATTTGTCTTTCATCTTTTCAACCATTCTATCCCAGCTTTTGATTTTCTGCTTTCCCTCGTAGCATCTGTCAGCCTGCAGTTCATCCCACCATAGTGTTGCATGCCCTTTAAGTCTGGTAATGGCATGTTTGACCTTCTTGTCTTCCTCCACATCCTCATAGTCAAAGTATTTATCTAGAACTCTAATCCAGTCTAGAATATCTTCAACATCTAGGTTTCTCTCATACACTGGAATGTCCATTTTTTCTCTGGTACCTATCCTTGCAACAACCCTGAATAGGTGTTCATCCGAAGCATCTTCAACTGCAACTTTTTCTCCTTCATTTCCAGCTTCAATTTCACTTTCATCTTCATTGATATCCCTAGCATCGACTGTGCGCCTCTATTCCATCTCCATGGCATCAAGCCTGGCATGTAACTCATACATTTCTCTTTCTCTTACTAGATCATGCATTGGCATTGGCCTGTCTCTTCTTCTCGGTGGCATAGATATAAAATGTTCTTCTTGTCTCTACTACAGAAAGAAAAGAACTTGTTCTGAGCTTTGATACCACTTGGTGTAGACACCCGAACCTCAGGCAAAGATACACGCATGATCTCTGTAAACCTGCCCCCTTGAGTCAAATTGACTCTTCGATTCCCCACAAAGAATCCCACACACATACAATGGTGTTTTTGCACAGGTCCTTATGAGTATGCCAGTGTCATCAAACACTGGGCATCAAGCCAAATCTCCTGACCAACAATATGATCGCACCCTTTTTCCAAATTGGGACTTCGGGTTTCATGATATCGTGATTCCTATTGTTGAGTTTCCTGTCTCTACAACCTCTGAAACCCGAAATGTCGAATTGCTGAAATCTGACCTTGTCTTCGTGAACCGACAATACTCCTCCTATGTTTTCGGGAATTCACGTTTCAGAACTTCATGAATCTCGATGCAACAATTCTTTTTCCTCTCATACTTCCGGTATCCAAAATACCAAAGTATCGAAATCTCGAAACTCCGGTCCCCCTTCTCCTGGGCAAGATCAATGGATGTGACCCTCCCTGATCCAACGGCTCAGATCCTTTCAGGATCTCATGGGTCAATAGTTTTGAATTCTCCTCGCTGCATCTTTCGGTAACTGAAATATTGAATTTCCCTTTTAGGAATTTCTCCGAAACCTCACCTGTATGCACCTTTTCGGGACTTCGCGGTTCACGATTTTGTGAATCCTCCACGAAAAATTTTGTTCCTTTGACCTCCCAGTATATGAAACCCCGATATGTCTAAATGCTGAAATTTCTGCTCCAAAGACAAGTCGTGTTTAGTGACTTCGGGGTTTTCACCGTGAAGTGCCCCAGTCTCTTGTCGTCAATATTTCTAGTATTTTGAATCCTGAATTATCAAAATCACAAAATTCCACACTTAACAATCCTTCTTGCGATTCGGGAGTTAGAGTGACCAAGGATTTTGGCTTACACTCCGGACTTATGAACTTCTAATCCCCGAAATGATCCGACGGATCAAAACAGATCATGATCAATCAGTCCACGTTGATTTATGATACCACAGTGATGGGTTTGTCCAATCCTTATCCACCTTGTAGCTCCTCTTAATCCCACGGTCCTCGCGATTTCACGAGTTCTTCAAAGAGAATTTCAACTGTTTTTTTCTTTCTTGAGGAATTCTACAAAATGAATTAGTGTTCCTTGTCTGAACTTGGTTTTTGTAGAGCGACTTCACTCTGTCTCCCTTTTAACACTTCAAAGGCGCTAACCCTTATGATCTTTTACGTGCAAACTTGAGTCTCAGAAGGAATCCTGCACGCACTCCTTGCAGAAATCTTTCAAATACTTCAAAGTATTTGATTCTCTGACTCTGTGCACCTTCTGCAACAACAATCTTTCTCTCTTCAACCTTAGTTGATAAGTTCTAAGGCTTCAACTAGCCTGCACACACCTTGCATGTCTCTTGTGCTTCACTTGCACTTTTTTTGGAATGAGAACAATGGTATCCCTCTTGAGCTTTTAGAGATAAACTCTGAAACCCTGTCAATGCACTCCTTGCGGATGTTTCATTGCACTCCTTGAAGGAACTTCTCTCCCTCAGGAAGAGAAACAATTGAAACTCATTCTCTCTCTCTCTCTATCTCAGACTTCAAACATTCAACATGAAATCATACATACATAGCATATCCTCATAAAAAATGAGTAACAAAGAGAATAAAACAACCATAAGCATACCATTCACCATGTATAAACAGAAAACATCATAACACCATGAAATATGATTCAAGCTTCTTATATTAATTTGAGCTCTTGTACATGGGTCTTTCTCTACAACTCTCCACTACAACTCTATGCTAATGTTCTAATGAATACCATAATACAAATACAAGGGTGTCTATATCCGTTTTCCCTCCTGCTCTTCTAGACTGTCTAATCTATAATTCAAATCTACCTACTTTCATTAATTGGGATTAAATTCCTTTTACATTGACATATGAGAGAAAATCGCTCATGATCTGTTTACAACAACCTGATATAAATGTAGGTACACTTCTAGCTACTACATTAATATCCTGTTCTCAATCTTTCAAAAAAATTTCAAAATGTGGTAAATGTGTGCTGCGCTTTTCCCAGCTATCTTTTGCCTTCATGCTCACTTGGCTGTTGGTTGCTTATGATGCTCTAGCATCAGTTTCAGAAGTTGCAAAGATCAATGATCGAGGCAATGGATGGTTGTTCCAAGACTCACCCTATCTCAGTGCATGCATCAATGGGGAGTATGGATGAATTCTAGAGTGGTGACCATCACGAGAATTGTGAGGGAACCCCCAACAAGCAAACTTTACCACCTAAAAAACTACATGCCCTAAGCTTGATACATGTCTTTCTGAAGCTGCATGATCCCCACTTAACACTCATTTCCTTTCCCTGGAAACTTAGCACAACATAGGTTATGTCAAAACTTAGCCTCTAGTAAATAATAATATAATATGATTGCTTTATAGGTAATCCCTCTAGCATATCCCCTAATCCTAGAGACTTAGTCGCTTCCCTTTCCCTACCTAGTGGAGCTTAGTCCCCCATAACTCTTTCTTAATGGTCGATCTACATGCGGCGATGTATTTTCATTAATAATATGCATAATTACATATACATAATCAGGCCCACTAGCCTTAGCCTCCAGGATCTTCGGCCTAATAAACACATAATCCTACGATCTTATAACACTTCGCTCACTAGCGTATAAACATCATTACATTCAAAATTACAATTGGGGCTCGGCCTTGGGGTATTACACTATTGGTATTTTTTGGTATAGGATTACTTCTGGCATAGGATTTATTATAGGCTATTGGTATCGGTTGGTTAGAGGTTGTTGGAACAAATTGGTACAGGTTTATAGTCGTATATCTCACAATTACAGTGTGGGAGTGGTTTCATAATCTATTTGACACATGTAATTCGGGGCGATAGGACGGGGTAAGGATAGGTGGTTGTATTCATATTTAATTTGTAGCTGGAGAACATAGGGGGTTGTAGCCTCCTTCTGGTTGGAGCCAGAGAATTGGGGAGTTGGAGCTTCCCTCAGGTTGTATCTTGAAAATATATGGGGTTGGAGCCTCCTTCCAATTACAATTGGAAAATAAAGGAATTTGGTGCTTCCCATGAAAGTAATTCTTAAAGACATATAAGAAAAATATTATGTGGTTTTCTCCCACATTGGGTTTCCATGTAAAAAATATGGGTGCACTTTGTATGTGTGTGATTTCTCATTGTTCATGTGGTTATTTATTCTGCACTTGTTGAATGATGATAGTAAATTGATCATAAAGATAAACAACATTTATATACTCTGGTTAAAAACGAATATAATTTCTCTATTTTTTATTCACCCTCCATCTCAGTAATCCAACAATTGGTATCAGAGTCGGTTCCTTCATAAATAATTTTAACCACTGGAAGGTATATCATGGACATAAAAAGTATGTATAAAATTGCAGTACCATAGCTTGATGGACATAACTATACATTATGGAGTGGAAGGATGAAACCATATGTACAAGCATAGGGATTCAAGTTTTTTCAATTGATAGTAGTTGGATATAAAAAACCTATCATTCCTCCAAGAAATGAAAATGGAAGGAAACTCTGTCTAAATAATTCAAAGGCCAAAAATGCTATCATGAAATGTCTTGGTGATTGAGTATATGTCAAAGTCATGACTCACAGTTCTACAAAGTAGAGTTGGGACAAAATTCATAATGTTTATGAAGGAGACACAGAATTCAAGGAAGCAAAGCTTCAAACTTACATAGGTCAATTTGAACAGTTGAATATGAAGAAAGATGGAATTTTTTTAGCTTACTTTTTACGAGTTGATGAAATAGTGAATGCAATTAGAGGATTGGGAGAAGAAGTTGATGAATCTATAAGTTTTAAAAAAGTTTTAATATATCTTCCAATAAGATTTTATCCTAAGATCTCATCACTAGAAGAAAAACAATACCTGGAATCGATAAGCATGGATGAGCTCTATGGAATATTCACAACCTATGAAATGAGAACCGAATAGGAAAATCCAGTTATAAAGGAAGCAACATTCAAAGAATCAAAGAATTCAAAGAAAAAGAGAAATAAAAAGGTAAATTCAGATAGAAACAACAATGACATGTCAACAAATGATGAAGAAGTATCCAACTTCGTCAGAAGACTGAAAAGGGGAACCAACGATAGATATAGAGGTAAGAATCCATTGATTTGTTTTAATTATGATGGTATTGGTCATTTTGCTAACAAATGTACTCATACGAAAAAGAAAAGAAATGAAGAAGATGTTTCAAATAGAAAGCAAATATACAAAGGAAAAAGAACCAAAAAGAAAGTTGTCAAGACAAGATTTTGCACCAAAGAAGACACCTCCTTATTAGAAGAAGATAAAGTTAGTGAAAGTGAGAGAGAAAGGGTTATAATCATGGCAGTAGAAAACTATGATAAAGAATACACCGAAGAAGAATATGAAGAGACATAAGTTGACTACATAGAAGAATTGTTGAGTTTCATAGATGTTATAAAAAGGGAAAAGAAGAAAAACAAGTCACTACAGGAAGAACTAAAAAAGAAGGGTCAAAAGAAGCGCAGCCTTGAGCGATATAAAAGGCAATTTATAACTAGCAAGATAGGCAAAGATAGCAGCTGTATAGTATAAGGCGCCTTCTATTAGTGGTTTCTTTCATAAGCACCGGGCCCCCCTCACTTTTCTAAGTGAATGGACCAGATGAAACTTCAGTTGCTTACCTTGGACCTATTGATTTGATCCGGAGCCAGCTAACCGAGTTGAATCATAACTAGTGAATGCACCGGAAATCAAGGTAAAGGCTTATTTAGCGCTGCTGATCWRCCTAACCCCWACMAGCWAGCGAGGATTACCWRCCCWWMSTCWTKACKGATKASMMCSWATSATWSGKKSTMATCASTMAWGASKWWGGGYWGGTAATCCTCGCTWGCTKGTTGRGGTTAGGYWGATCAGCAGCGCTAAATAAGCCTTTACCTTGATTTCCGGTGCATTCACTAGTTATGATTCAACTCGGTTAGCTGGCTCCGGATCAAATCAATAGGTCCAAGGTAAGCAACTGAAGTTTCATCTGGTCCATTCACTTAGAAAAGTGAGGGGGGCCCGGTGCTTATGAAAGAAACCACTAATAGAASGYGCCTTATACTATACAGCTGCTATCTTTGCCTATCTTGCTAGTTATAAATTGCCTTTTATATCGCTCAAGGCTGCGCTTCTTTTGACCCTTCTTTTTTTCAACCTTTTACAACACCCCTTTCTATTCGAAAACCATAGCCCATTTTAGTTTAGTAAAGCCAGAAAAAAAGAAGGGTCAAAAGAAGCGCAGCCTTGAGCGATATAAAAGGCAATTTATAACTAGCAAGATAGGCAAAGATACAAGCTGTATAGTATAAGGCGCCTTCTATTAGTGGTTTCTTTCATAAGCACCGGGCCCCCTCACTTTTCTAAGTGAATGGACCAGATGAAACTTCAGTTGCTTACCTTGGAACTATTGATCCGGAGCCAGCTAACCGAGTTGAATCATAACTAGTGAATGCACCGGAAATCAAGGTAAAGGATTATTTAGCGCTGCTGATCTGCCTAACCTACAAGCAAGCATACCTACCCTACCTCTTTACTGATTAGACCGAATCATAGGTGGTCATCCTCAAAGAAAAGCGGAAACACAAAATTCCAACCTCGAAGAAGTAGAGAAAATGGTCTTTAAATTAAAAATCCAAGTTGAAGAAGAGAAAAGAATTGAAGAAGCACTCAAAGAACAATTGGGAGAAAAAGATAGAATGATTGGAGGTTTAGAAGGAGAGATTGTCACATTGAGAAAATAACTTCAAAAGAAAAACATAAAGAATATCTCTAAGGTTTTAGATAACATTATCAAAAGTTATAGTCCACACCATGACAAGTCTGGATTAGGATACAATCAAATAGAAGAAGGATGAATATCCAAAACTATAGATTAAGAGATAAAATTAAGAAGCTACACAGAGACAACAAGATCATATCCTAATAAGGAAAAAGACAAGAGGTTTTATCATAGAGATTTTCCACCACCCTGAATATTCAGATTCTAGAATCAACAAAAGTTAAAACAAAAAGGATATTAAGAATAAGATGGGTTTAGAAGAGTAACTCCTTTCAGAAGATATTCAACTCCCAGGTATCAAACTTTTGGTTTATGTTATTCATGTAACAATTTTACACATAAATCTGTAAATTGTAGAGAAAATCGTAGGAACAAAAGAAGCTATGAAATTCATGCACAAAATGGTTATCCAAGAATGCCTAGTGAAACACAGAGAAGAAGCTACAACAGGTTTGAATCGTTGAGCATTGAAGTTTAGTGTTAAAAGTGCAACAACTTTGGACACATGGCCAAATATTATAGAATAATAATCCCTCCAAGAGAATCAAAACAGAAAATCAACAATCACAGACAGGAACCTCAAAGAATATGGATAAGAAAGTAGAATCTGTTTGACAATGAAGAATGCACACTTTCTCTACAACCTCAACATAAGAAATGTGGTTGGCATGTTGATAGTGGTTTCTAAAAGCACATGACAAGTGATAAGGATAGGTTTTTAACTTTGAGAGAGGGAATATATGGCTCAATATATTTTGGAAATGATAAATCAGCCAAAATCATTGTAAGAGGTACAATCAATATTGGAAGTAAAGATGCCAAGAAAGAAAATGTTCTACTAGTGCAAGGTATGAAACATAATCTTCTAAGTGTTAGTTAAATGTTTTATTAGGTAAAAAACTTGTGCTTGATTCTAAAAAATGTGCAATAAGAAAATCAGGTTCAGGAAGAGTAGTGGCGACAACTATGAGAAATTCAAGAAACATATATGTATTAAGTGATATTGGAAAAGAAAAATGTTGTTTAGGACAGGAAGATGAAGTTTGGTTATGGAATAGGCGAATGGGTCACATACATTTCAATAATCTTGTCAAGGTCAGCAGAAAGGAAGCAATGAGAGAAATTCTCCAGATAGTAAATCCAACAAGCACATTATGCAAGCACTGTCAACAAGAAAATCAAACAAAGACCAAGTTTAAATCAAAGGAATACTCCACAACAAGACGGATGGAAACTGTGCATACCGATCTAGTTTGACCAACTAGAACAGAGGGTTTAAAAGGTGAATAGTATTTTATGTTATTATTCAATGATTATACTAGAATGTTTTGTTTTTGTTTTCTCAGGAAGAAGTTAAAAGCATTTGAGAACTTTAAAATATACAAGGAAATGGTTGAAAATGAAATAGATATAAAAATAAAATGTTTGAGATTGGACAATTGAGGAGAGTTTACTTCCGAGAAATTTATGGAATTAAGTAGTAAAAATAATATAAATAGGAAATTCTTTATCACCAAGACACCACAACAAACCAGAGTTGTCGACATAAAGAATAGGATAGTACAGGAAATGGGTCATACCATGCTAATGGATTCCAGGTTGACAGATATTTTTTAGGCACACACAATACATACAACAACTCACATTCAAGATAGATTATTTATCATAAACAACAATGATAAAAATCCTTATGATGTATGGAAAGGAATACCAACCAATGTGAATCACTTCAAATTTTTTGGAAGAAAATGTTATATTAAAAGGGAAGATAGAAACATTAGAAAGTTTGACTCTCTTGCTGAAAAATGTATATTTGTTAGGTAATCAAGCACAAGGAAAGCATACAAATTATTCAACTTAAGGATAAAAAGAATAGTGGAAATCATTAGCGTAATAGTTGATAGGATAGGTGGACGAAGGATAAAGGATGAAGATAAGAACTCTTTGGAACAAATTCATGAAGATGAAGTAACAGAAGATAAAGATGAGGAAGAGTAGTCATAAGAGACAGAGAAAGAACCATAAGATATTCAAGTACCTCCAAAGACACCTAGTAGACGTGTACAAAAGAACCATGCAACAGATCAGATCATTGGAAATAGAGATGAAGGAGTTGAAACTAGAAGAATTATTAGTTCACTAGAACAAAAATACCTAGCACTATTTTCGATAGTTGAGCCAAGCAGTTTTGAAGAAGCCGGTCGGGATAAATTTTGGATCAAAGTTATGTATGAGAAATTAGATTAGATAGAGAATAATGACACTTGGGAACTAGTTCCAAGTACAAGGAACAAGAATGTAATCAGAATGAAGTGGGTTTTCATACACAAATTGAATGAAGATGGACATGTCACCAGGAACAAAGCTAGAGTGGTATGTAAAGGATATGATTAGGTTGAAGGTATAAATTTTGAGGAGAGGTTTTCCCCAGTTTCCAGAATGGAAGCGATCATATTGATTCTAGCTTATACATGCTCCAATAATATTAAAGTGTATCATATGGACGTGAAATCAAACTTTCGGAATGGGGAACTAGAGGAATAAGTCTACATTGAGAAACCAGAAGGATTTCCACTATCAACGAATGAAAAATATGTTTACAACTTGAATAAGGCCTTATATGGTCTCAAACATACCCCCATAGAATGGTATTTTAGATTGGACAAATACATACAACAAAAAGGGTTCATAGAAGGAAATGCATACAAAAACCTCTACATCAAGGTAAATCAAGATGGTATTTTGTTAATTGAAGTTTATGTTGACGATATTATCTTTGGTATTGATGATGATAGGATGAGACATAATTTTTAAAAGTATATGTAGAATGAGTTCGAGATGTCATTGCTTGGATAATTATCATTCTTCTTGGGTCTTTAAATATGTCAAAACAACCAAGGCATTTCTATCTCTCAAATCAAGTATATTATAGACATGTTGAGGAGGTTCGGTATGGAAGATTGAAAACCAGTCAGTACTCCTATGAAAACCAGTTTCAATTTAAGTAAATATGATGATTCAAAGGATACAAATTAGAGGAAGTACATGTCAATTATTGGCAATTTACTTTATGTGACAACTTCTAGACCAAATTTGATGGAGGAAGTTGGACAGGTGGCACGATTTTAGGAAACACCAAAGGAGTCACATGTTCTAGTAGTAAAGAGGATATTTAGGTATCTCAAGGGTACATAAGAGTTTGTATTATGGTATGAAAAAGGAAAATATCTATCACTTCTTTCTTACACGGTCATATTGGGAAGGTTCCATTGATCACTAGAGAAGTACAAGTGGAGAAACATTCTACTTGTGTAAGTGTTTGGTATATTGGATAAGTAAGAAATAATCATCAGTATAATTGTCTACAACTGAATTCGAGTAAACTGAAGCAACAACATCTTGTGCATAGGTTCTATGGATGAAACAAACATTGAAATATATACAGAATGAGTACGATGAGCACATTCCAATATTTTGTGACAACACAAGCACCATCAATATCTTAAAGAATCCAATGATGCATTCCAAGAAGAATCATATTCCGATAAAGTTTCACTTTATATGGGAACAAGTTGCAGATAAGAACATTAGATTTGAATATGTGAGAACAAAATAACAGGTTGCAAATATATTTACAAAATTTCTTCCAAGGGAATATTTTGAGTAACTTCGATAAACATACTCAAAGTAATTTCTACTCCAAAATGAATGATTTTGAATTCTTATATTATATTTATTATATTTATAAGAGGATGCACAATAAAGATAATAGTTTAATTTGGGGAGAATTCAGTTAGGGGGAGCATCCCAAGGGATAGTTCCGTTAGGGGGAGCAACCCCGAAGGGATGTTACATTTTACATTGATGTCAAAGAGAATCAAGTTTGTTTGATGTATAATGGTATGCAAATTATAATATTTTTAGGTAATAATATTATATATGGATAGTAAATGACATGTTGTTTCTGGTGATATGTGGAACATCACATAGCTCCTCACGGTTAGAGAGTCATGGACTTTTGAAGTTGGAGAACCCTCATGAGTTATCTAGATGCTCCTAGAAGGTCAAAGAAGTCAAATTATTCTAGAAACTCCTAGATGAAGTTGACTATTCAAATTGGGTGATAATAGGATTTAATCATGGGTTAATTAGTTGCATTAATAAAATAATTAAAAAATAAATTAGTTGCAACTAGAAGTGGAGAACTTACTATTTGTGGATAAGGTGGTTTTAAGAGGACAAGTGGTTAGAAGTAGGTTATCCCTAAAAGAAGTAAGTTTGGTAAAGTTAGTTAGAAGGTAACCCCTTGAGGAAGCTACTTGGAGAGTATAAATAAGAGAGAAAGGGTCTCCTATTTGCGCCTAATGAGAACATTGAATATATATTTTTTGTGAAAAGTTTATTGTAGGTAGTCATTGATACATCTAAAGTTACGCAAGTCTGAGATAACAAGGAGGGTTGATAGTGAAAGTTTCAAAATTGTAGAATTACGAAAAAAAACCATAGTTTTTGGGGTGTACGCAGGCTACATTGGAACAAAGCACGTACATACGTAGGATTAAGGGGAGAAGTGCACATACATATGCATGTTGACGAAGGATAGGTCACATGTAGTTGGGAAAATACATGAACGCTTGAGGAGATGAAGATGTCAGGTATCTAGATTCTAAAAGGAATCTCCCAGAAAGGTCTACAGTGATTAGGAACAACAGATCCATCTATAGGCTCAAAAGGTGTCTCTTATTTCTATGTGTAGTTAGATATTGTTGTCTACATGAGATATGGTTATGGGGGTTTGAGTATTTTCCCTAGAGAGGATATTGGTTGTATGGCACTTACTTTATAATTCATATCTACATGAATACATATATGGTATATTTGATATTTATCATTGGTACATCTTGATTAGTGTTGAGGCATATTGTATTTATTAGTACATGGTTGAGGGTTTTTGTGGTACATGGTTGAGAGATTGTGGTTATGAAGTGGTCGTGAAGTTTTTTGGATAGTGTGACACTATATATCAGTAAGGGTTTGATTTTTATTCCATGTGAGGGTTATTACACTTGTTCATGATTGTACACACATATATGCAACATTAATAGAGATACATAAATGCACTTGGTTAAGGGATATGGAAGATGATGTATGCACGTGGAACAACTATAAATAAGACACAATAATAGGTTGTAGGTTGATGTGAAAGAGGTAGAAAAGTTTCTGAGTTCAGAAAAGGTGAAAACCCTAGATTTATGAAGGTGTATGCAAGTTGCAGTATAGCGAAGACATGTACATACACATCTTGCAATATATATAGGCCACATATATATGTGAGTTGGAATCTATATAGGTCACGTACCTATTGGTATTTGTTGGTACAGGATGACTTATGCCACATGATTGATTACAATATATTGGTACAACTTGGTTATAATTTGTTGGCACATATTGGTACAGGTATACAGTGGCATATCTCATAGCGACAATGTGGTATGGGTTTAATCATTTATTTGACACTGATAATTCAAGGCGGTAGGACAAGGCAAGAACAGGTGGTTGTACCCACCTTCAGGTTGTAGTTGGAGAACATAGAGGGTTGTAGCCTCCTTCTGGTTGGAGCCATAAAATTGCGGAATTAGAGCTTCCCTCAGGTTGTATCCTAAAAATATAGGGGGTTGGAGCCTCCTTCCAGTTGCAACTAGAAAACAAAGGAAGTTGGCACTTCCAACGTAATTATTAAAGAGATATAAGAAAAATCATTTCGAGATTTTATCCCACATTGGGTTTCCATGTAAAACTATTGGTGTACTGTGTATGTGTGTGATTTCTCATTGTTCATGGTTATTTATTCTTCACTTTTTGAATTATGTTAGTAAATTGATCATAAAGATAAATAACATTTATATAATGTGGTTAAAAATGAATATAATTGTTTTATTACTAATTCAACCCCCCCCCCCCCTCTTAGTNATCCAATGGTCTCAATAGACTAAAAGTGCGATCCCATACACGAATATGGAGGGGATCCATGGGTTGTTAATATATGTTGGAACAATAGCTCCACATGGTTCATATTTTTCTTTGACCATCCTTCTAGTGTCAATTACGTTGAGGGGGACAGATTGTCAATACTCAATGATAGAGATTCAACCCTCAAGGCCCAATTAAATTACTCCTTGCTTGGTATGGAATAATCCTCTAAGTTAATGTTTTGAAAGAAATTCGATAGGATTTATAAATAAGTTGAAATGTTTCTTCTACTTTTTAATGTCTTTCATGATGTATGTAATTAATATAGAAAATAAAATTTAGTCTAAGAAGTTCAAAGAAGTCTACTACTAAAGGATAACCCTTAGGAACATTCAATGAAACTAACAAACATATTTGTGATATCTAAGAAATAATTATATCAAGAAGTATCACTACATGAACACCCTTAGTAAACATTAAACGTAGAAGGATGAAACCTCTACTCCTAGAACATAAATCTTGGAAAGAGTGGTTGGAAATAACCCTATAATTGTGATTTTTTATTTTAAGAAATAAGTCTATAGAAATATGTAGCTACCAAGGTATTCCTTGGAAACACACAATAATTTGCCATGTACTCCATCAATGATTACATAAATAACTCTACAATGATTAATGTACTAAATAACAAAACCATGATTAGAAAAAAATGATAAACTAATTAGTAAAGCAATATTAAAGATAACATCTAGAAATCTATACAAGAATACAATATAGCTTAGAAAAAATGAAATCCTTACTAGATGCCTATGACATTAATTCAAGGGTAGAAATGGTTGTGAAGGGAGTAGACAAGAGTAAAGTTGACAACCTATGTATACCCATTGGTTTAGGGGTGAAATGTAGTGGGAAAATGATGTTGGCATCCAAGCAAGTACAAAAGGGTACGCCAGAAATTGCTAAGGAAGCGAGATTATTGATAAAAAAAATAATACTACTAGGAAAACCAAAGTCATGCCACACATGTTGTAAGAAGAGGGTGAAAATTTGTGCAACATAGGTAGTTTCATGAAAGTAAATAAATAGAGACATATTATAAAAATGACACATGACTACCCAAATAACATCATTATTACGAATATTTGTAGGGATACCACTCATAAAATCCATGGAAATTGATTACCATGGATAGGAAGGCACAGGTAAAGGCTGGTAAATACCATGTAGGAGATTATATTGCTTAGTTTGTGAACAAAGAGAGAAAGCGCATATTAATTTGTCCACATTTTTTGTTATATCATGGTAGTAGAAATGGAAGTGGATACCTATAATGGTCTTGGGTGTGTTGACATTCCCCCAACACAAAGATGTGTGTGCTTTTCGGATGAGAATCAAATGATCCTATAATTGTGACACACATAATTGATTGAGTTTGTAGAGACAATTGTTACGGATCGTGTAATATATAAATGGATTTTGGTTGATGACATTAGGTTGTTTCAAGACTCGTCAGACCTCACCAAGGAAAGGATCTATAGCATACATGCCTTTCTAGGCATCATAATCTACAAAACACACCTATAAAATATGAAGAACCTGCATATGGGGCCAACTTAACAAGTATTCCACCATGTTATAGGTACCCTTCTTGTATATAATGACAAGGTAGAATTGTTGAATATATGTTTCCCACTTTAAATTGAGTTGTTCCTACATATTACTCTATGAATTGATGAATATTAGTAGGTGATTGTCTATATGAAGGATCGTCTCCATTCCCATAATGTAATGGCACCACTACTTTAGTGTCTGTATGAAGTTGTAGAATTCATTTTCATGTGTTGCAGTTTTCTTTGGCCTCTACAAGTGTCTCAGAGTGGTATTCTACGAGATGACCTTCGTGTTTAAGTACAAACCCAATGGAGAATTGAGGGGAATTCATTTCAATATCAAAGGATTGATTCTTGTCTGACAACCATAGATCATGGGAATAGCATAATCCCTTATTCAATCTCAGAAAGTGGCACTCAACCTATATATTCCAAACAATTTCATCTTGATGGGACAACTGATGCAGAGGATGAGCAATCTGGGAGAAATGAGAGAAAACAATCCTATTGAAATTAATGTCTCCCATGAAACTTTTGAGGTCATGCATAGTTCACGGAATCAACCATTCTTCCAATTCATATACTTGAGAGGGATTGGGGAACACTCCTTTTGTATCCAATATGAAAAACAAATATTGGATGGATTTATGTTGAAATAAATACTTCTTTTATTTCACCTAAATCTGTACATGTTAAAGATGACCTTTCTGGGATTTACTGAATATCAAAATATCATCCAAGTAAATTACTACTAACTTACCCAATTGAGGTATGAAGATATCATTAATTAGTAGCATGAATGGGGTTGGTGCATTTGTCATCCCGAATGGATTTAAAAACCACTAAAAAATGCCAAACTTGGTCTTGAACATTGTCTTCCAGGTGTCTGTTTCCTACAGGAAAACTTGATGATATCATTTTTTTCAATTCCATATTGTTAAAGAAGCAAGCCCCTTATAAGTGGTAAAACAAATTATCAATCTAGGGTAAGGGATAATGGTTTTTAAAAGTGGGTTTATTGAGGGAACAATAGTCAATCACTAGGCGACATTCACAGTTTTATTTATTTGAAAGAATAAAGGTAGGGGATGCACAAGGTGACAATGAAGGTTTATTATGTCCTGAATCCAGAAGTTGGCCAATTTGGAAATCTATTTCAACAACTTCTGGAGGTTCCAATCGATAGGAAGGGGTGTTGAGTAAAGAGGCATCTAGTATGAGATCAATGAAATTCTCAATAGAGCGAGACACATTTAGGCTGGTGGGCTATGTGAATACATATGCAAATTATCATAGTAGTGGATCCATGTATAAAGGTGTAGGATTGGTCAAATTTTTAGGTTTAATGGGGTGAACTAAAGACAACTATACACATTTATTGATACTGAATATCTTAACAATGGCATTACCGGTAAGGGGTGGGGTGGATTTAGGATCATAATATGCGATAACACAGGTTCTCCCTTGAAGTCGTAGGTGGTATTTGTGAGATTTTGTGTGATAAACAATGTGTTGGGCCTGTTGGTAGGGGAGTACTAGTAACAAGTTGACACAAACTAGAGGGGAGACATAACATGTCAATGAATCCTGAAATGGTTTAATAACGAAGGTGACCACAAAAAATCAAGAAATTGTGATACAATGTCTTCCCTTTTCTACATATCGAATTTTGTATGGGGCCAAATGTGGAGTTGTGGGGAGTTGTAGACATTGTACCAAGTCATGGGATATGTCATTATTTTGTCTTCCATTGTCCATGCTGAGAGTGGAGAGATAAAGTTTAATCCATAAATGATGAGTAAATAGGGGAAAAACATAGGTTTCAGGTTCATGAGTGGACATGAAGATGAGGGATGGGTCTATTTCAGTAGGATTATCTAGTGAGATAAATTCAAGAGGTGTCGGGGACTCTGTCTAAGAAACTTATACAAAAAATATTTTGTTGGTGTGCATGTTCTTAAGTGAACCAAAATCTATCGAAGAATTTTAATTAGTTTTGTGAAATGTAGGGCGCATTATAGGTTGAGTTGGGTGAGGCATGTGGGAGAAAAGAGGGGGTAGTAGGAGAATTGTCAGTAGTGGAGGTGTCGGCTTGAGCTTGAGGAGATCATATTTGGGGTACCACTTTATGTTCCAAAATGTAATGTATAAAACCACCCATAGGTTGAGATATGCTACTTAAACAGTCTTAAACATGATGTAACACACCCAACCACCAGCAGGAAGGTCATGCTGCAGTTCAAATCTTTATTTATCTTAACTTATTTCAGATTCAAAATGACTTTTCATTAATAAAAGAGGCATGAAAATCACATAGCATATAGAAGTAAACAATTGTGTCATGCACAACAATTARCCAAGAAACAGGCACATCAAAAATACCTATCTCGGAGATAATTAAATGCATAGAAGAAATAAACATATACAAAAAACACAGAKAGCACTAGTATTTCAAGTAAAAATTCACCAACTTGTTGTATAGCAAGGACGTTCCTCCCAACCATAGACATTGTTGTTCATTTTATCTCAAAAATAGGTCACCCCCTAACCAGGGCTATGATTCCATAAGGATGGGTYCTAGACCAAATCTAAAACACATAGTAGTTGGCTAACTAGCTCTCAGGTTTCCCAACCTCACAGTGAAACCTGAATTTCCATCTCTTTTTCCCCCTCACTATGCACCACCCAAAGAAACAAACACCCTTCTCTACCATGAATTCCCTCATACAATCCCATTTCTCTCYAGGGATCCTGTGCTACTAGCCAAGAAATCTCCCTACTGGAAAATCCAAGGATTCTCAATTGTAGATAGTTCTATCTAAACTGCCATTAGTCTCATAACTAACAAGCCTCTAAAAACTCAAGCTATCACAGGCCTTTCAACACTCACAAAAATCCAAAGTGCACCATCTCCCTTCTACCCAACATACACAACCCCAAGAGAATGGACCCCCTTCTCTGCCATTCATTCCCTCAATTTGTCCATCTCCTTCCAAGGCTCCAATGCTTCTGGTTAAGAATCTCCCTGTTGGTACTCCCAGGACACGCAGTTGTGCATATTTCTATCTGAACTTCCATCAATCTCATGCACACAGGCATCCATTCCCTTCTAGAATAATCAATAATTATTACAACCATTCATCAATGGACCTCCTTGTTACCCATGATTTTGGTCGTCATGACGATGTATTGATGATGGTGTACTCAGGCTCTTCATAAGAACTTTCTCCTGAGAAAAAGTTATTTTCATCTCTTCCAGAAAACTCATTTTTGAAGACTGTTCGCAGGCTGCTAGTATATTTTCCTGCAAGAATGCCTGATTCTCGCAGGTTGCCTTAAGCCAGAGTGCGAGAAGTTCGCACTGCGTTGAACTGCTAGGGTGTGAAATCTTTCTAAAGCAAGGAAAAAGATGAATTCTCGATGCTTCTAGAAGGGAATCTTCTAGAAGGATGAGATGGGATTCGAATGGTTATACTAGTACTGGATTCCCTGATATTTTGGGATCATTCTTATCCAAGTAACCAATTCATTCTCTCGTATATATTGAGTGAATTCTCATGGGAAAACTTAGAAACAAGATTCATTGGAGAATTGGTGAAAGAATTGTATGAATAACTGAAGCTACAATAGCTTGGAGACTCCAGCAAGTTTATCCAAAGAGTTGATCTTCTTCATGCAAGTGAGCAAGTGTGTGTGTCGGAGCCAAGGGCCATCGAAAGTAAGTTTGCGACATCAAGGCTTAGGTTGTAATATTTACTTTCCATTAATATGATACAGTAATATGTCCCTTTCCCATAAAGCTAATTCCACTTTATTGTATAATTCCTTGATCATATACATAGATTGACTATTGAATAGATTGTTCTTTCTTCACTTTAGTTGGTTTGTGTTGTCTTGGTCTTGACTGCACGAGAGCACTGGAGTGAAGCGGGAGAAACAAAGACCATATGAAGCGATAATAAGGTATGTTCTTTGTTCTTGCCTTCTATTTAATTCAATGGTTAGAATCTAGGGAATGAGTCATGTTCTGTCTTGCTTTGTTCTAGATCCAGGTGGATCTAGGAAGATCAGTTTGTGTCTGCACTTACGGATTTATCCGGCAACGCCTTCGTCCTGTTCACCCATGTAAAGAGGCTGCTATAAATCTCGAAGTAGAGAAACTTCTGAAAGCCGACTTTATTTATCCGGTAGCTCTTACAGACTAGGTTTCCAATCCTGTCCCGATTGACAAAAAAGGAGGCAACATTCGTGTATGCGTTGATTATAGGGATATCAATAGAGCTTGTCCCAAAGACAACTATCCTACCCCTTTCGTCGATCAGATTGTCGATGATTGTACCGGCAGTGAAATCTTCTCTCTCATGGATGGTTTCTCCGGCTATAATCAAATTAACATTGCTCTCAAGGATCAACATAAGACTTCTTTTATTTGTCCTTGGGGTACTTTTGCCTATCAGAAACTTCCATTCAGTCTTAAGAATGTTGGTTCAACGTTTCAACGGGCTATGTCTTATGCTTTTCATGATATAAAGCACATCATTCAACCTTATTTGGATGATTTACCCACTCATTCTATGCGCAGAGTCGATCACCCTACCCACCTCCGAGCCATCTTCGTTCACTATCGGTTCTATCGTATACATTTAAATCCTCATAAATGCGTCTTTTGTGTAGAATCCGATCGTCTTCTAGGTTTTATCATTTCTCTTCATGGGATCCAGGTGGATCCTATTAAGGTTGAGGCGATACTTAATCTCCCTCCTCCTTCTACACTTCGCCACTTGCAAAGTTTGCAGGGGAAAGAAAACTTTCTTCATCATTTTATCCCAAATTATGCCGATATCACTCGTGGTTTTACACGGCTACTAAAGAAAGATTCAGAGTTCGTCTGGGATACCATTGCCAACAATGCTTTTGAAGCTTTGAAGTTGTCCCTAACGCGAGATCCACTTCTCTTTCCTCCTGATTATAGTCGTGACTATTTCCTTTATCTTGCTGCCTCAGAGTACACTATTGGCATGGTTCTCGTCCAAGAGGATGATGCACACGATGAACATGTTATTTACTACTTGAGTCGAACTCTCACACCAACTAAAATCAAGTATCAACATGTCAAAAAACTGGCCTTGGCTACCGTCCAAGCCATCCAACACTTCCGGCATTATATCCTCTCATGTAAGACTACGGTAATTTCTCATTGCAACCCTATGCAACACATCTTGACACGTCAATTGCTAGGGGGAAAATACTCCAAATGGATTGTCATACTCTAGAAGTTCAACTTGGAATTTGATCGCGCCAAGTCCAAGAAGTCTCTAGTTTTTGTTGAGTTGATATGCAATTTTCCTCATTCTACAACGGAAACTGTAGCAGTTGCTTCATTACACGATGAATCTCTTTTCCTTATTAGCACTGATGATCTTTGGTATGGGGATATCATTATATATCTCCAAACCCAGACTTTTCGGCCTTCTTTGTCCAGTACTAAACGACGTTGCATACGTTATCAAGCTCGTCAATACATTATCCTTGGGGATACTCTTTATCGTCGAGGGATTGACTCTATTTTTCGACGTTGTCTAACGTTCGATGAAGCCGAGAAAGCTATAAATGATTGCCATTCCGGAGCATGTGGTGGTCATATGTCTGGGTATGCTACTGCCGAGAAGATCTTACACGCAGGGTACTTTTGGCCTTCTTTGTTTAACGATTTCATTATCGCCATTCAGAAATGCGATGCCTACCAGACCTATAATCAGAAAATCCAGTCATATCCTGCTCCTCTTCATTGCGTGGTCTCAGTTGGTCCTTTTGCAAAATGGGGCATCGATTTCATGACATGTCACCCTCCCTCGGCCGGAGGGCATGGTTACATCATTGTAGCTGTTGATTACTTTACGAAATGGGCCGAGGTGATGTCGACATTTGACAATACTGGAAAGACCGCAGCCTTATTTATTTTTAACCATGTCATATCTCATTTTGGTGTTCCCCAAGCTATCGTCACTGATCACAGTAGCCACTTTAGGAATTTTATGATGTCTGAACTTACTGAGAAGTTGGGTCTTTGTCATGATAACTCAACGCCCTATTATCCACAAGCCAATGGCCAGGTCGAAGAAATCAACAAAGTTCTCATAACTATGCTTCGACGGATGATAGGGATTCATAAAACAAGTTGGCACACAATGTTGTTTTCAACATTGTGGGTGTACCGGACATCTGTTAAGTCCGCTACTGGGTTTACGCCTTTTTAGTTAGTCTATGGTATGGAAGCCATTCTACCTATCGAATGTGAGATACCTTCTTTGAAACTAGCTATTGAACTGCTACCCAATACTTCTGCTGAGGAAGAATGTTTATTGTATCTTATGCGATTAGACGAAACTTGACGTGATGCCACCCTAGTCATAGAAGCTCAGAAGAAGCGTGTAAAGGCCCAATATGAAAAACATGTCAAGCCTCATGTTTTCTCTGAAGGTGATTTTGTTCTTCTTTATGAACAGGATCGAGATGTGTTAGGAGTAAAGAAATTCGAACCCATGTGGCGAGGTCCTTATATTGTTCGCCGAGTTTTGGAAAAAGGAGCATATGAGTTGGTAGATTATGATGGTATCCCTTTGAGTGAACCCAAGAATGGGTTGTACTTGAAGAAGTACTATGCATAAACTCATCTGTGCACAAGTACTTGTATTTTTAATGTATCATACATTTTGTGTGTTACTATAGCTTGCTTTTGTCGTTATCTGGTCTCTGCCTTATGTGACGTTTTGTTTGATTTCCAGATGTCGGAGTCTTCGATACCCTATATTAGCTTCGCTGATGGCACTAGCCGTAGTACTCATAACCTTGCTTCCGCTGCGTGGGCAATCTATGACCCTACAAACGAACTTGCCTCTTTACGAGGTGTGTGTCTCGGTCGTGCGACCAACAACATTGCAGAGTATAACGTCGTCATTGAATTATTGGTTGATGCTATATTGCTCAAAATTCATCATTTGGTTGTGTGTCTCGATTCATAGCTTATAGTACTACAGTTAAGTAATGTTTATATTATCTGAAGTCCTCCTCTGTTACGGGTGTATTTGCGAATTCGCCTCTTGGAGCGTTATTTTGATTACATTGAATATCAACATATTCCTAGATGTCAAAATACATTAACAGATTCATTGGCAAATTATGTATTAGACAGACATTTAAATCATTTATAAATCAATCACATCAATGGTCACACAACACATAATAAACCGGTAGAATCCGTCTGTATATATAACGATCAAAATTTTTTTTTACAGAAAAGTTTGTCTGAAGACCAAAAAGTCAAAAGTTGAAGCTCATAGCTTCTACAAAGTGACATCATGGATGACGTTCATGGTAACACACGACTGCCCTAGCAACCCTACGGAGCAGTCGACTCATAGATATTGATACCCCTACAGTATGACATTGATCGCATCGTGGAACCTCTTCCAGAGTCATGTGTGGAATGTCTACAGTCAGGCCCTCTAGATTCTATTCCACCACTTGATAATCCTCAACATATTGTGGTGTTTCCGCTACCTCTCCTCACCACTAGATGGGAGAAGTGCCGGGAGGTATGTAAGGTCCAAAATCTGTGTTATCAACAAACAATTTTGTATTAGTCTTTGGATTAACATATAAAACAAAAACATTTGAATATGATAAAAATTCACAAAACATTTAAAAATAAAAAATGCGTGTACTTCTTACCAAGGTCACCCCACTAAGTATCCTCTGGCAGTGCTAAGTCTGGATCTCCTCGAAAATCTAACCCGCCATAAGCATAGTTATTAACCATCAACATCTGGGTTTGAAGCCAGTCAAAGAAAATATCATCATACTTGATGATCAGTCCTGCTACGTGATGGGCCATGAGCCGACACCATCTTAGCATCCTTGGATCCCTAAGACCCGGTATGTTCCACTCAACCTATAGTCTAAATGCAGGAACCCTCTCAAGGAATAAGGACACCAACAAAGATCCATACCTGAATTGCTTCAGGTAACTGCATCTGCATTTGGTCAATTATTGTTTGATACTGCGAAGCACAACATCTGCCCAGTTGAACACCCGTAGTTCAGTACACTCAATAGCATACTGGAAGTAACTCTGTAACGCCATGTGAGGATCAGAACTCCCATCCATCCGAGCTATAGTGAAAAGGATAGTACGGAGGGTCAAGTCTTGTACCCCCTACATAGCTACTTTTCCTTTCTGTCTCTCAGCCTCGGGAACACAGTATAAATTAAAGTACTCACTCATCTTTAACCCACCACCTCTACTACCGGTCAGACTAACATAGTACCTGCACCTGGAAAATCCAGTCAAAAATTAAATGTCCTCAATGTCTAAGGATAGTGTGTGAGCCCCCACATGAAACACCTGCTGATCAGGGTCCCACATATGCACCAGGTACTCTAATAGTCTGATTTGGGCCCTCATGCCCGGGATGCGAAAGTATATCAAGAGCCCACAATTTCTCAAAGAAGCTATGGTAGGTGGATGATTTTTTACCATTGCATTATCCTCTTCATGTTCCCTTTCATGCCACTCAAGCACCATATTGATGGCCAATTATCTGCATAAGGAACACAATGAGAGTATTAACAACTTTTTTCATGCTTTGGATCTTTTTCATTGGGTAAAAATTTTAAAAAAATTTGAGCTCTGCGGTTCTTGCAGCTGCCCTATGTGCACAGTTCGAGTACCTCGCAGGCTTCCCATGGGCCACCTGTGAGAATCACCCATTCTCGCAAGGCCCATGAAGCCTGCATGAGAGAATGGAAGCGCGCATGTAGGGCTTGGAAAATCATCTTAAAAATGCAAATTTAACCAATGAAATTACAAAATTAAACCATGAAAATGTTGAGGACGAAGAGCCTACCTAAATGTCGCAGATGGTTCGCTGAATGGTCTCTTGTAGCTCCCACAATCTATCGCCAAACTTGGAGGGTAAAAGAGGGGTTTTTTGATCTTAATAGTGGAAATGTAAAAGTGATGTGGTAAAAAGAGTATTTACTCCTTTTATTTACTTTTACTATATCATTTTGGTTTTTTATGATTATTTATCTATTAAACCCTAATCCCTAATGTCATGGTGAGTGTAACTTTTGCAGGCATGGTGCTTTTGATGGTCAAATACAAGGATATGGACATGTTTTTCTTTTTCCATCGCGTGTTTTGATTGTTTTTTAGGGTTTTTGTATAAAACATCGAGTGTCGTTTTTGTTTGTTCTTGCGCTCGTAAATACATGAGAACGTGATTGAGCATACTTTTATCACTTTTTCGGGCTCGACATGGTTATACGAAAAAGGAACCCCCCTGGAGTCCTCTTTAAGCTCTTTTCAGAATCTCTAAACATGAAAAGATCGTCGAGCGACCTTGCTATTTTCACGCTCGATAAAGTATTTGAAGTCAGTGTCTGGTGAGCGATAATTTATCTCTTTTTTGGTCTCATCCAGACTATTTTACAAAAAAGGAACTAAGAGAGTTCTCTTTTAAGTGTTTTTCTAAACTCTATAATCTTGAAAAACCTCTGAGTTTTCTATCTGTGTACTCGTTAAACAAACATTGATAGACCCGTAATGGGACCGAACCACTCCTTCTTAGGGTTCGTTAAACATACTCCGAGGGACTCATCCAAAGGATGAGATTACATCAACAAGCACATGTTATCCTCCTCAAGCTTGCGTAAAAATAAAGAGGTACTTTCCAGAAATGGTGGGGGAAAATTTGGGAAAGGGATATGTTTTCATATTCATATTAATTTGTAGTAAGTGTCGCTCTTGAACATAACACCCCCAATTCATCATTTGAATCCGGTTTGGGAAATCCATTTGTCTCTCATTTGATTTTCTACAAGGTCATTCCCTATTTCGTCTATGAGTCAATGCTGCCAAATCATTGGTCATGTCCTTCATATGTTCAAGAGAAGTCTATCTTAAACCTATATTCAGTCGGCCATCGGCAGTTGTCCATTCTCTCTGTGTCGGCCTTTCCTGTTTCCAGTCCAATTTGCAAAATACTCTGTTTCACCTTCAAAATATATTACTCATTTCGTGTCATTGATGGGGGATACATCAAGGCCCTCCTGTGACGGGTTTTGTTCCGTCGACTTCAGCTCATTATCCGGAATCAAGACTTAGAAATTCTTTGGTACCTTGGAGCTTGCATGCCTCAATGGCAGGTTTCCTTGCTTTCAACTGTGGGTTTACATCATTGACCCCTGATTGAAAGATTCCATCGGATGTTTGACTTCAACTCATTCATTCACACTCGATGGATTGTACTAGGGTACCTTGGGAGTCATTGACGTCAATGGTGATTTCCCTTGCACTTGTTAATGGTTTCATCAATTACCGATAGTCAAGTGGTTTCTACCATGTTCGACTTCAACACATGTAATCACATTGTTAGATTCTTACTTTGGGCGATGAGATTGAAGACCCTGGATATCATCTTTGTCCAGGTTGCGATGGAGTATGTATAATCTGTGACACATAGATCCACTGTGTATGTCTCGTTGCTATGTCGTCTCAATTTGAATATTTTTTCATAGATCCACAATGTATTCTTGGTGGCTATGCTATATTTTGACGGCATGGATCCACAGTGTATGATTGGTGGCCATGACCCATGTCTATTTTGTCATAAGTCTATGATCTGAGTATGGGAATGCCTACCTCAGAATTGGTATATATGATATTCTGCAGATGCTTGGTTGTTTGCAGGTTTTCGATTAAGTGTGCTCCTGGTTCCTGACACACACATGCAGCTTACAAAGTATTTCGGCTATCACTGGTTCTAACCTAATATTTTGGGGGGCATTCTGTTACCCATGATTTTGGTCGTCATGATGATGTATTGATGATGGTGTACTCAGGCTCTTCATAAGAACTTTCTCCTGAGAAAAAGTTATTTTCATCTCTTCCAGAAAACTCATTTTTGAAGACTGT
>JASDQU010738158.1:112302-130972 GCA_032191745.1 Picea mariana
GTCCCTTTCCCATAAAGCTAATTCCACTTTATTGTATAATTCCTTGATCATATACATAGATTGACTATTGAATAGATTGTGCTTTCTTCACTTTACTTGGTTTGCGTTGTCTTGGTATTGACTGCACGAGAGCACTGGAGTGAAGCGGGAGCAACAAAGACCATAGGAAGCGATAATAAGGTATGTTCTTTGTTCTTGCCTCCTATTTAATTCAATGGTTAGACTCTAGGGAAAGAGTCATGTTATGTCTTGCTTTGTTCTAGATCCAGGTGGGTCTAGGGAGATCGATTTGTGTCCGCACTTATGGATTTATCCAATAACACTCCTCTTCCTTCCATTTATTTCCATGGTCATCCCATGATCATATGAACTAGCAATAGTGAGTGAAGAGGAAATAAGAATGAGGAAATAAGGGAAAAAAACTAACCATGGGAAGAAGATGAACAAAATGGAAGAACGACCCCCAAACCTCACCCAGAGTCATTATCATTCATCTACTTGTATCCATGATTAGACCAAGAGCACATGAATTGAGCACGAGTGAAGGAAAAGGAAGAAGTAGGAGAACCAGGGAGAAGAAGTGCACCAAAACATCCCCCAAGGTATGTTTACGTAATCACAAGAATCAAGAACCACATGGCTTTCCCAAAGAATCCCATGTAACCACTTTTCTCCATAAAGTCAATTATAGTAAATAAAAATAATAATAATAAGACTTATCTTCTCAAGCCCTGTCTCTCGTGGAATCATAGCCCCTTGTCTCTTTTTTCCTTGTCCTTCCAACAACCAATGGTGTATTTTATTAATGTATATGAAGTATTACATTTCCTAGGCACTCTGTCCATTTTTCAACTTTACTGGCTCACCAACTTAAGTCACAATTACATAATACATTGTAGTTCATAAGGGTTAAAACTGGGATGTTACATCCCACTCCCCTTATTTTGGCACTATCCACAGTGCAAAACACCATTCCAATGTTATTAAAATTACAAATATAGGATATGTTTCCTTAATCCACACATGCATTCCAGCCAACTCTTATATACATAGGCACTCTGGCCTAAAATTAAACATGTATACACAGGTATTCCGACCCAAAACATGTAAAATGATCTTCAGAATTTGTATTTCTGGCAGTAGTTCCAGCCAAAAACATTTGGTTCCCTCTCATCCCTACACAGCCCAAAGAAATGAACCCCTTTCTCTACCATCAAGTCCCTCATGCTATTCCACTTCTCTCCATGGATGCAGTGCACTCGGCTAAGAAGTTTCATAGTTGCGGCTTTAAAAACTCTAGCTGCAATAAGTCCACTGGACTTTCTTCATTCCATGCCTTAATCATTGAGCTCAATTTCCTTTTTGTGTTCTTTTTCACGATCTTCCATATTCAATAGACAACATCTCATATGTATTATAAAAATACAGTCATCATGAGATATTATTATAATAATTTCAATCATAAATGTCAAATATGTTTTATACATGAAAACAAAATTTTCCAAGCATGAGATTTCTTCTCATAATGTTTGGATCTACAACTGTAGATATCAGTCTTCCTTACGGTTTTACATCCCTTCCATATTCAATACCATCCTACTTGCAATTTCCTTTATTTACATTCATCCAAAAACATTTGTCAGTAATTTAATAAATTATAATTCCCAAAACTATTTCATATAGGAAAAACAAAACTTCCAGACATGAGCTTTTGATCATAATAATTTGGCTCTTGCAACAATAGTCATTGGTCTTCTTTATGGAATTGTAACACTTCCATATTCAAGACCCTTCCTTCCTGCAATTTCAACATTCCTCGGCCAAACAAATTTTCAATATCTCGGGTACAAACTATATATATATATATGGAAACAAGTGATCTCATAATTTTTTTCTACTACAATTCATTTACTTCCATCAATCCAACTATCATTTGGAATGATCTCATCACTACATACACATGTATTATCAACAACTACTTTCTATAAATATCACTCTATCTCCCCAAAGAAAGATTTTCTATAATTTCTCATTATGTAGCTACTTTAACCTGCAACTTTCTTGTTGTAATATATAATAGTTCCTGAAGTTTTTTCAACTTCATGAGTTAGCAATAATCAGAAAATTTCAATTGTTAGCATAATCATTTCTATGTTATATAGTATATATATTCATTTACCCCAAATGAACTCAATGATTCATGTACTTGTATAATTTTTAATAGCTCCAAAACTAATCTTGGAATTGTAACAACAATAATTCAATCACCTTCAACTAGTATTTATATTAAATATAATGCATCTATCCATCATTATGTATTCTTAGCACCACAAGTTTTTCATAATGCAACAATTAATTATTAAATAAAATAACAATCGATGTACCAATATCGATGGCCACATTTACACAATGCATATCTGCGTTGACTATATAATACCAAATAACTATGTCATGCATTCACATAGGTGACTTGAAAGGTATAGCCAGTGCCTCAACACATCATCCACAAACTTCCTATTGCTTGCCTCACTATTTGGATACCTTCGTTTTCAACCCAAACACAACACTGAGAATATAATTCTTAAGTGCTCTTCAATGTCAGCAAAGAGGTTGCAGTTCAAACATCAGATATACAATAGATACCATTGAGCACTCACATAGAGCTATAGACCTTCCATATCCAACCATATTATGATCTCACACATGACTAGCTCTATGGATATTCATTGTTATAGACAGATTATGTCTCCTGAATTAACCTAGTTATGACCCCATAACCAATCATAACATAATATGCAACCAACATTTTATCTAAATTCATTCTAGCATCAACACCATTTACATAATCTACGCCTTTGGCCATTACATATCAATTTTAATATTGAAAATTAACTGAGAGAATTATTGCCTCAATCCCCTTCAACATGTATACATTAACATAATCTAAATTCATACCTACCTGGTTGTTTTCAACCTACTTATTACTATTTTACCAAGTAATATTTGTAGAATCTCACAAACTTCCTCCTTCATCATTCTGATCACCATTCCTGCCACCCTCATGGGTCTTCACCTAGATGGAAATCCTCATCAACAACAACATCCACATCTTTAACCCTACTATATCATTTTTCATGAATACATAGTCCATCATTAGTCATACCCAAACATCATTTCATAATAGGAGACTATTCTAAGTTCACAAGCATGTTATATGCATATCCAAGCGTGTGCAATTACAAATCCATATGTACCAAGAATTTATTATCAGCATGCCTAATAATGCATACGCAATTTAACTTCATTGTATGCGTCATGAATTCTAGTGCATTTATGTTTCAAATCACTTGTTTATTTATCTATTTATGTTGTAGTTGGTTGTCCTTGAACTCCTTCAGATCCTTGTTTCCTTGTGTGCTTTCATTATGCTCATCTGCACTACTGTTCCCTGGTCTAAATAGTTTCAAACCCAATTCCACTTGGACATTCTACAATCCAACCAATGTGTTCTATTTCCAACAACCTCTCCTAGGCTGTCATATCCAACTTTACCTTTATGAAACATTCCAACACCCTGGAATGGAGTAGCTCAAATATTCCATCAGCCTACGACAACATTCTTGAATCAAATACTATTACTCCAAATTGTCCATTAGGATACTTCATTAACATTTCCCTATGAAACCATACATTTCACACTTAATCTATTTTCATTTAATGACACTTTTCAAGTGAGAGAACATTTCAATTTCTTTACATTGGCATCCTTCTTCCACTTTGAACTCTGTTATCATAAGTGGATTCCTTTCACTAAGTACTTTTATACAAGTAGATAAGTCACATCTAACAAATCCTTCCCTAGAACTCCTATTCTTGAAACATAGATATTATTCACACACCACCTCTTAATCTCTTTGTTTTCTTCCACATCAATCTTGCAACTGTCTACACATTTGTACCTTCAAGGATATGGAGCCTTACTTTTCCTTTATATACCCATTAATGACATTTTTAACTTGCTAGCTTCATATCCTATGTGAGGATTCTTTCTTTTGTAGTACCTCATCCAACTTCTGTAAGATTTGTCATGATTCCATGACTCTAATATCTGATGTTGTTCTTGAATTCATATGATTACAACTCTAATCATGACAAACCTGTAAGAAAGCATCTTGTTAGAATTATGCACATCATACAAAAAAATTCAATTAAATTTATAGGTACTTTTTCTGTTTAATTTATGAATAAATAAATCACAGTTGTTCAAATTAGAATAATTCCAGGCCATTCACCTTTGAATAAACCTTCCAAGGGTTGTATCCTTTCCCCAATTGGATATATGAGATGAAAGTTTGGGCTCCCTGAAAAGCCACTTCCATCCCCCTTAGTTGATACATAAATCAAATTCCACACAAGCATGTCCTTCAAACCATGATCCACATGATGACGGATCACAACCATGGGATTAAACAATCTTTATGACTTTTCTCTCTTCAACAAAAAAAATATTCGGCGACTAGCCCCCTTTATGTCCTCGAAAAAAAATATTTGGGCACTAGCCCCATTTAATTTCAATCAAAGTCTCATGTGACTAGAGCTATCACCAAGTGCTTAGCTCATATGTGCCTATCCATAGCTTTGGAACTTCACGCTTCAGAGGTTTCACCTTCATCACACTTAATTTTCCTCAAATGTTGAACTAGGGAACTTCCGAACAAACTATTCTTCAGAGCTTCGGGGATCCATAACTTCGAGCTTCGGGGGTTCTACCTTTATCGTACCATGTTTCCTCCAAACGCCAAACTAGAGAAATCCCAAAATATTGTCAGCAACCATGCTCCAAGGGGGGTTTACGTGGAGAAAAATACAGAGATGACACGTGGCCCATTCTATGGGTGAGACCTGTCAAGTTATAACTAGCATGAATGGTCTTCAAAAAACATGAAATACAATGACACATGGAAAGAATCAAGTGTTTCCACGTCACCCTAGGCGATGTCACCAAGACATGTCACTCCAACGCTCCATGAATTCGGAACTCCGGACTTCAGAGGATTTCAAATCAACACATTACAAATCTTCTGAATGCCAAAATTTTGAACAAGTTCTCCTTAGAGCTTCGAAACTTCAAATCTTCAGAATTGAAAAGTTTTCGCTGTTGAACACCACCCCACCTCCGAACTTCCAAACGTCGGGATTCTGAACCCTTGATATTATTGAGACATGTCTCTCCAAACATGAATGGTTTGGATTGGTTCCGGACTTTGGGACTTCGGGGAACTCTTCCTCCCAGTGACATAAGGAATAAAACCCTTGAATGTCGAATATTTTCTAATTTGTGGACACATGTCCCAAGCAATGGATGGCCATCATTTGCTCTGGAGTTCAAGACTCTGGGATATTTTCCTCCTAGAATATTAAGGACTTGCTTCTCTGAGATTTTTGAACCTATGAACTGTCATTATATCTACAATTCATGCTTGCTCACATGCATATAGGACGGCTAGGATCTGATATTTTCCACTGTGCCACACCTCATGATCTGTGTCTGATCCAATGACCCAGATCTGTCCTTGGACAAATCCAATGGTCAAGTACTCCTACCAATGATCTATAGTGTAGATTCACTCCATGACTTTAGAGCTTCGATGATTTTACCTCCTTTCCATCAAAGACTTAATATTTGTCGAAGCAACAAAGTCCAAAGGAATCTGGTGCTTGATGGACCTGAACCCTTTCCAAATATGATGGATACAAAGGATCCATATTATCCCTAACAGATCCAAAGATCCAAATATAAACTTTCTCTCATCGTTGCAATCATTCCCAAATTCATTAGGGATGGTTACGATCCTTCAATCCTTTACTAAGGATATCAAATATTCTATCTTCTGCGTGAAATTTACAATGAAATTCCTCCTAAGATTCACAACTTCAAAGTCCTAACTCGATCTCAAACACAAGATCTTTTCTAATAAAACTGGCCCATTTTGACCCGATGTTTCAACCTATATCTCTGATACCAATATGTAACCTACCCAGCCACCCACAGGTCTAGCTAGGCTACTTAAATAGGCTTAGAGAGGCTGCAACACACCCATCCACCAGCAAGATGGACATATTGCACTCCAAAGCCTCAATTCTATGAACTTATCTCGAATTCAAAAGACTTCTCATTAATAAAAAAGGCATGAAAATAACATGCATAAGAAAAGATCTTTGCTACAACATAAATCAATAAACAATCATGCCATGCAAAATAATTAACCACTAGACATGCACATTAAAAATTCATATCTCAGAGATAATTAAATACACAACGAAAATAAGCATATGTAGAAAACATAAAGATAACTTATCTTTCAAGTAAACATTCATGAACTGGTTTCATACCAAGGATGTTCCTCCCAACCATATACATTACTGTTCATTTACTCTCAACAATAGGTCACCCCCGAGCTAGGGCTATGAATCCAAAAGGGCGGGTCTTGGGCCAAATCTAAAACACAAAACAATTCGCTAAAAAGATATTAGGTTTCCCAAACTCACAGTGAAACCCTAATTTCCATCTCTCTTTCCCCCTCAGCCTACACTACCCAAAGAAACATACAACCTTTTAAGCCATGCAGTCCCTCAGATGCTCCCATCTCTCTCCAGGGATCCGGTGCTACTAGTAAGGAAATTTCCCTATTGGAAACTCTTAGAATTCTTAGTTTTTGATAGTTCTATCGAAACTGCCATCAATATCATAACTAACAAGCCTCCTAGTACTCAATCTATTACAGGCCATTCAATATTCAATACTCCCAACAATCCAAAGTCCACCATCTCTCTTCTAACCATCTTGCACAACCCCAAGAGAATGGACTCTATTCTCTTCCATGCAGTCGCTCAAGTCTTCCATCTCCTTCTAAGGTTCCAATTCTTGTAGTTAACAATATCCCTATTGTGAGTCTTAGGAATCACAGTTGTAGAAAGTTATAATTGAACTTCCATCAAGCTCGTGCACACAGGCATCCATTCGCTTCTGGAATGATCAATAATTATCACATCCATTCATCAATGACTCTCCTCTTCCTACCATTTGCTTCCATGCTCAACCTAAGAAAACATATGACCTAGCAATAGTGAGTGAAGAGGAAATAAGAGCAAGGGAACAAGGGAAAAAAATGAACAAGTAGAAGAAGATGAACAAAAGGGAAGAAGGAACCCCAAACTTCACCCGGATCCATCCTCATGTAGCCATTTGTATCCATGCTCATATCAAGACCACATGAATTCATCCTAAGTGAAGGAAAAAGAAGAAGAAGAAGAACCAAGGATAATAATTTCATGAAAAGAACCACCCAGGGATGTTTATATAATCACAAGAACCAAGAACCACAGGTCCTTCCCCAAGAATACCATATAACGAATTTTCTCCATAAAATCAATTATGGTAAATAGGTATAAAAATAAAAATACTTATCCCCTCAAGCCCCCATTCTTGGGTTATCATAGCCCCCTATATCTTTTGTCCTTATCTGTATTGCACCTAGCGATGTTTTTTATTAATGTATATGAAGTATTACATTTCCTAGGAACTTTGGCCCTTTTTCAACTTTACCATCTCACTAGCCTAAGTCACAATTACATAATACAGTATAGTTCATACGGGTTAAAAGTGGGATGTTACACACAACCAAGTCTTGAAGGAAATCCTTTTCCAAGGAAGTATTATCGAACAAATCCACTTAACAATGGAGACTTAGTAATAAACTTGTAATGACCCCTCAGGCGTTACGATAACAGTGAAGCAAAAGTGAAAAAAAAAATTCTTTTAGGAAGGGAAGCAATGACAAGAACATTTGAACCACCCAATCCTGACAATGAACACATGCGTGCCCATCAAGAAATAGGTAACAACGAATCAACGTACTATCACAACGAGAAACTGGAYGAATCATGCATAAATCACAAGAGGGGAGAGACTACCCATCTGACACAACACGACAACACCTATAGGCTAAGGAAAATCATCACAATCTTGACACTATGGACTTGACGACTAGCGATATAAGCTCTATGGTGCACAAAACCCATACACATGAGGGCGTTACAACCCAAACACCAAATACCACTACAACGAACCACGCCCACCACGGGAAGCACAGACTCCGGCCACATTATCACACCTCTATCCCTCAGGGCACACAATGATCTCCTCCCTAGGAATTGTGCCAACACAAGGTGATAATCGTGACGGTAATCCTAGCGCAACATAACATATCTAGACCCTTAACCCAGGCTAAACCCCTCGCGCTAAGAGGCTGGATCATCTTTTAAACACACTAATTAACCCGTGCACCTAAGTAATAAGACAACAAGACAAAAAGGGATTTCACTCAAAACGATAAGCACAACTGACCGAAGGATTTCTTGTTTCCTACAAGGCAACGTGTGGTGAAACCTCTATAACCAACCATCATTTACAAATCGCCTAAAGGCGCAAGGTTATGCTACTGCATCAACAATGATCTTATCATGAGGCAACTACAACTTTTATTATACAAGGAACCTTCAAGTTCCTGAAATAAAACTTTACAAGTATAAGCATTCAATGAGATAAAGGGTTAATACTTATTAATTATTATATATTGGTTAAATTAACTATCTCAACCCTGACCAACTTATCTATTATTATTATTATCACTTAAATTTAACAATAGAAGAAGAGTAGGTTAAACAAAAACCTTCCAAGTTACTTAAATAACATTGGGATCCAATCCCCAATCCATCATGTATGCTTACACTAACTAGCTATCATTATGCAATTTGACAACCTAACTCCTTGAGGTGAAACACATAACTAACTAGGTGAAACATAAGACCCTTCAAGTTAAAAAAAGAGTTTCATAAGCAAATTTTTCTTTTAATACTAAACAACTCATGTACACAACTAGACCTTGATGCATAACCTGGACTTGCTAACTTTTCAAAATCTTTCAAAACTAAAAACCAGAGAGAATATATCAATATATTGGAATCGTGATGGTATCACTCAGTTATATCGTTGCCTTTAAGAAGGGTTAGAAAAACATTAAAAGAAATTGCAAGGGATTAAATATGCATGCTTTCGGATGTCTTAAGGGATGGAAACACAGTCTAAACAAAGGATATTCACGTTGTCTATTAACATATGCGATGGATGTTTATAAAAACTACTATGCAAATAAAAAACCAATTGTCTATTAAAAATATATTAATGTCGTCTATAAATCTGCCATCGCAGTCAATTAATAAACCATTAAATTTGTTGTCCTGGCCATGCTAACATGCCTTCCAGAAGCACAGGCTAGCGATTTATATCACACTGATCTTTAAATGCATTAAGGTTGTCCGCTAAGTCTATCTATCACATTGTAGTGGCTCTTGTTAAAGGTCTTAAATGCAGAGATTGAAATGATAATCAATTGTTGTCAAAATTATTAAATCGTTGTCAAATCTATACGCAAAAACACTCTCTCATCCACCTATAAACTCACGTTGTTAATCGCATGTAAACACGATGTCATCACATCAACACTAAAAAAAACACAGTTAACAAATGATGGCCTAAACGCGCGGTCTATCAATCTGATGGGAGATTTAATCTAATAAGTAAAACTTCCTATCGATTGTAAATTCGTTGTCATATTATTTATACAGGGGCTGACAAAGGAACAAAAACTTTTGTTGCTTTAATAAAATCTATGTAAAGAAAATTCTGTGTATGGTAAAATCGTTGTCTGCATAACTACTGGATGAAGACGCAGTCATCCACAGCAGGGATAACACCATACGGGATAACACCAATGGTCATTTTCCTACAATAACGTTGAGTATACAATCACTATCAATCGATGGATAATTATTGTCATGCACAATTGTCATGCACTGAAATCACTGTCCTAAGGTGTGGGTAAGATTCGCAGCCAAGAACAATCAATTTCTCAGTCCATTAGTAGATCCACAGTCTCTATTATAAGGTGAACGTAGACCTATCAAACATGGACGCAGGCCCACGATAAATTCGCAGACATGTATATATGTTCGATGTCACAACCAAACGATGTCAATTTCCTAATGCTACCTATTAAATAAAATATTGTTGAAATAAAAGCTATGGCTGATAGATACGATTTTACAGATCTATTAAAATGATACAGTTGTAGATTTAATGGTATTGCTACACTATACATTCAAAATTTGTTGTACAAATAATGCTGGACATACTCACCGTAAGAGGTGTGTAAGCGAACTGCAGTGTAACAAATCAATATCGTTGTGCAATAATTGTAATGAAGTTTAATATCACGGGGAAAAATCACCATACAATTTTAATGGCAACACATAGTACATTCTCCATTCGCCATCAACTATTATTTAAAAAAACAAGTGCATTCGCCATCAACTAAATTAAAACACAGAGTGTATTCGCCAGCGATTGCATTAAAACACAAAGTACATTCTCCAACAATTACATTAAAACACAGAGTAATTACGGGTTCACCTGCATTTGCTCAAGGGTAAGTCTGCTACCTATCACTGTGTGTTGTCGCTGACTTCCACAAGTTTTAAATAACGCAGTCCAAATACTTTATAAACTGTCAATTGATTGAAATTAAAGTGCAGAGGAAAAATTGCAGGCAATAGGTGTGAAAATAAAAAGTAAAATTTGTACAGTAAAGGCAAACTAGATGTATAAAACCCACACAGTAAATTTGGCAGGAAAAGCATTAAAAATGCAGATGACATTCATTCAAAAATGCAGAGATCATTTCATTAAAATGTAGATATCCTTTCATAAAACACAGAGGGTAATAAGCGAATCACGAAAGGAAGGATAACAATTGCAGAAGTACTCATTCACAAAAGGAGCAAGGCAATCCATCAATCAGGAACTATCGACAAGGGTAGATAGTTGGGTAAGCATCCTTCGCTCATCATCAATGCACAAAAAACTAGGGCATTAGAATCTATAGGTCATTCTGCATCGAAGTAATGACCATGGACTTGATTCCTGGCCAGGCCGACTTCTCAGGCATGGACTGACGAACTAGGGATGAGGACGAAGACCAAGCATAAACTCTTCATAAAAATCAATTTAAAACCAACAGGACAGTCAGAACATCAAGGATCGAATGCAAAGGCAATCAAATCAAGCAGCGAACTTAAGTCTATGGAAATTTAAGTTCTCAATTAAACTGCTAAGTCAAACACCTTCTTTACACAGTTAAAAATACATAAATGAAAGTGTAAGGTCTATAATGTTCTATCATGAAAAATCAAAGTAAGCGTACCGTAGACCAAGTCGTTCTCTTTGAGTTGTTGTCCCACGCGCTCCATGCAACTCCCTCTTGCCAACCGATGAGACTTCATTGGTACCTCCCAACCAACGCTAGGCGTACTCTTCTTCCCCCTTAGCCCCTCGAGCCACAAAGGGGCCACGCACACCGAACTAGAGATCAACTAGCTCCCAGGTCGCCTCGCAAGGCCAAGCTACCACTCTTCACCTAGATGGGAATCCCAAATCCCACAAGCTAAGTCAGTCAAGTCTAAAATTTTCCAGCGCAACGTTACACATCTATCCTCCTCCTCCTCCTCCCTCCTTTATATAGAGTTTCTAAGTCATTTTCTTTCCCAAATTCCCATTTAATTTATTGTTCAAAAATTCAATTCAAAAAAATCTTCCTTGTACATGTGTCACCCATCCCCTACATTGCACGAGAAATTAATTTCATTAATTATTTAACTGCCCCTATTTCTTCACCCACCTAAAAGCAATCCTAGAATCGCTCCTAGGTGTCCCCATATGTTTCGCCTCCCACTCACAAGCTTTGAAACAACTACCCCAGTTCTAAACACGTTTTTCTTTGCCATAAGATGGCCCATGGTAGCAAATTGAAGAGGTGAGATTATGTCCCAAGAAGATAAACCATCTTTTTTTTAGCAAGCTTCTATCATGTTTCGCCTACCACTCACAAGCTTTGAAACAACTACCCGAGTGCTAAACACGTCTTCCGTTATCATAAGATGACCCATAATAACAAATTTTGGAGATAAATATTCAGTTCAAAATATAAATATGAAATAACTTGTATTATAATATTTTAAAAGAGGTGAAAGTACTTTTCCCATAATTTGTTCTGACATATATAGAAACTACATGATATTTATAATATTTTAATAGAAGTGACAATACTTGAAGATGTGAGATTATGTCCCAAGAAGGTAAACCATCATTTTTAGCAAGCTTTTATCATGTTTCTCCTACCACTCACAATCTTTGAAACAACTACCCCAATGCTAAACACGTCTTCCTTGCCATAAGATGGCCCATGAAAGCAAATTTTGGAAATAAATATTTAATTCAAAATATAAATATAGCATAACTAAAATTATAATATTTTAAGAGAGGTGAAAGTATTTTTTCCATAATTTTTTTTGACATATATAGAAATTACATGATGTTTTTTATAATGTCTTTAAGAAAAATTAGGAACCATTATATTTTAATCAGTTAAATATGGTTTCGAACCAACTAAAAATATCTTATTTATATAAATATACTCCATAATTCAACAAAATATAAACCAAATTAATGAAAAATATTTAATTTATGTAATATACTTCATAATTTGAGAAAATAAAAAAGATACAGTTATGTAATATACTTCATAATTTGAGAAAATAAAAAAGATACAGTAATAATAGATAGATTTCAAGACAATAAAAAATAATACTCCATAATTCAACAAAATATAAACCGAAACCAAATTAATGAAAACTATCTAGTTTATGTAATATACTTCATAATTTGAGAAAATAAAAAAGATAGAGTAATACTAGATAGATTTCAAGACAATAAAAAATAGCATGTGTCATAATTACAAAATTAATATGAATTAGTTTATTCACTATTTATACATTGTAAAATATTTAAACTTTATATTAATATAGTATAGTTTATTTAAATATTTTTCTTTTTAAATAATCTCAAAAAATATTAATAATAGTTAGTTAGAGATTTGACTTTTAATTCTCATTCATAATAATCATATCACCCATCCACTCTAACTAATCAACTCAGTTATTTATTTAAATATATATAATAATTTTAATTTTTAATATTTAAAAAAAAATATATTCCAATAAATGCTCATAACACCTTGATTGTTCTTGATTGTTTTTAGACAATAATATTTTTTTCAAGTAATCGTAGTATTTAGGAAAAATAAATCTAAACTCATAAAATCATCTTAATGATACTATGTTGGGACCTCATAATTTAATGTACATTTATGTCAAAATTTAATGTAAATGTATAAAAGTTTACATACAACCCATAGTGACCTAGGGTATGTATACCTCCTTAAGAATTATTAGTCAAATCAATGAACACTAAGATTCTTTGTCCCACGAAAAAAAAGATCTCATACACTTTAAAAGAAAAAGACTTTAAATAAAATAAATTTACAATTAATGAAAACAAAACTAATGAGAAAAACCTAAATCTAAACTTCTTAAATAATGTAGCTTTAAATCTAAATTTAATATCAATGTGAATTAGTTTATTTCCTACCAATAAATGTAGATAGTTGTAAAATATACAAATTTAATATCAATAAATTATATTTATTTATTATTGTTTTTTAATTAGATATATAATAACTTATTTTTTAATAATTTATTTATTTATTTTTACATTTTATTTATTTTCATAAAAACTTATATTTTTATATAGTTAAACAAAATCCAATCATATTATTATATAAACCAAAATCTTATATAGTTAATAAAAACCCAATCATAATATTTTATAAACCAAAATCCAAAAACAATTGATATAAATTTCAATCTAAATTTGATATGAATATATATTGTTCAATTTATTATATAATTATAAAATATTTAAATTTAATGTCAATATATTTTTATTTACATATATCATAATTAAATTTTTATTTGCACATAATTAATAGTTTGAAAATCAAACTATAAACATGTCAAATCATCTTACATCAATTATTTTACATTGTGCCTACAACCAAATGAAAAAACATTAATTTATTTAATTTATTTATGTCTTATAAATGTGTTTTATCGTACAAGTTATAAATTTACTATCAATATTTTATAGTTTATTTATTGGTATGTTTTAATATTTATACAATAATCTTACATAAATTATTTTACATTGTACCTACAACTTTGTTTGTCATGAAAGCACATTAATTTATTTATGACTTATAAATGTGTTTTATTGTACAAGTTATAAGTTTAATATCAATATGTTATAGTTTATTTATATGGTTTAATTTTTCGGTATAAATTGTTTTTATTTTTATTTTTTTAAATCAATAAAAAATAATAAAATTTTGAAAATCTAAATCTAAACTTCCCAAATTATGTTACAGTGTGTCAACTCTACTTGTAGTGCATGTCTTGTCCAATTATCTTACATTCTTGGATCCAAACAAAATATTATTATCTGGGTTGCAACTATTAAGTCACACTTGTTTTATTCATTAATATGTGATTAATCATCATTACATAAGGTTGTAATTTGATAGTTCATTAGTTATTATAATAAAATTTTGAAAATCTAAATATAAACTTCTCAAATTATGTTACACTATGTTAACTCTACTTGTGTTGCATGTCTTGTCCAATTATCTTACATTTTTGGATCAAAACAAAATATGATTATGTGGGTTGCAACTATTAAGTCACATTTGTCATTTGCACAAGATATTTTGGGTAAATCCTTTGCTAGAAAACTAAATATGTGATGATTTTATTTAATAAAATCAAGGGCTTTGATCTTGGGATAATAGTCCTTTTGAGAAAATATAAATGTTGTAACAAATAGCTTAACCCACCTAAATGTTATCTTCCTTCTTCTTCCGCCTTGATTTCCCATTCACTCTTTGTGTACCATCAATGTATCTCCTCCTCTCACTTAGGATTTTTTTTATAACTTTGAGGTTACTCTAAGTCCAAAACCGTATATTTTATAAAGTGAACAACTACTAAAATCTAATCTCGTGTTCACTTTGAATGTAATAACTAAAACTTAATTTAATTACTAATTCCAATTACTTTAGCATTTAATTAAATTAAACTAACTTATTACAAAATTACATTTACTTTATTAATCACTTAACTAAATAAATCTTCTAAACTTTTCAGAGGTAATAATGACGACTCCCACGTCTTGACATAAACATACATAGAAATACATCTGCAATCCACCTGATCGGTTGCTCCTTTTGAATAGGGACCCGCTGCCCACTACCCAGACCCGTGCCCAAGGTTGCTTGCAGCCTCTTGCTACATTTCGGGTCCTTTTATGGGATGTTTGAACCTTTATGGGTCTTTCCCAGCTATCTAAGCATGTTTACCGGTATACTTACCAGCTGCCCAGGCTTGTTTTCCCACTGCCGAGAGAATGTTGTGTCTAGCCGCCTGTTGCTCGATGCACAGACAATTCTGGGTATGTTCGTCTCCTACCCAAAACTTTCTAGGCACTCTTCCCGCTGCCCGGGGTTACCCAAAAAAAAAACAAATTGACCATGTTGGTTGTTGGTCGAGGCTGCCCGACCCCTACTGGATTTTCCCTCGGTGTCCTAGCGGCCCTACAGGAAATTTTGGCGGTTGGCTGGCAGTTACCTCGGCTACATGCATCCTTCCATGCTGACAGATACATCCAGTAGGTTCCCTTATCCCTACGCCTAGAAGTTGTGGTAGGGCGTTTCCCCACGTATGGTTGGCGCCTTCCTGCGGCAGCTTCCCTACGACCCCTTTCCTCTGTCGTTGGCTGCCTTTTTTTCCACACAACTACATTTCTTCCCTTAGTCGGCGCACAACCTCACTCCATTATTCATCGTGAAATCCTATGCTCCAGCTCTCGCACATCTTCTCTTTGTCGATACTTCAGTGTCCTACTAGCTCGGTGGTAATCCCACTCGACATACCTTTCTTTATCATCTCACTGATGTTCCCAGCTCCCAACACCGTCACCCTTTTATTTTTTTGTTGTTGATGGTTCCTTGGCTAGCTATTTGTTTGCACCTTACATTGGTCGGTGGTTGTGCTAGGTTGATGACTCTCTCCCATCCTTCACGTGCCCATGTGGTCACGCTCTACATTCCTCCACAATGGATTCATCCCGTCACTTCAAGCCCAACCTATCACCCGTGGAAGGATCACAGCGTGATCGTTCACTTGCGCAGCTCGATCGACTACAGTGATCTACATGCCCTACGTCTATACAGACTGTCCAGTCTCTTTCTCTCTCTTCTTTTTAATTCACCCTGATGTCGCAACTCCATAACTAAAAATAATTTCGACGGGTTTGTCTTCTAAACACAAATCTTGTTCTCCTATTCCTTGTTTCTTCATAGTTTCGGCTCTGATACCATGTCAATTTCTTCAAACCTAGCATCTTAAGTGTCAATTTAAAGAAAAAACAAATTTATTAAATAATAACACAACTAGGTTACTTAAAAAATTCAGTGGAAGCAAAATCAGAAACCAAATACATTTGCACAGCGTATTTTGGGTAGACAATCTTTGGATAAATTCTTCCAAGAATTATTTTATTAAATAAAATTAGGGCTCTTATGGTGGGATAACCTAGCCCACATGGCTATTATCTCTCTTTGTCGCCCCCTACACCCTTTCTTCAGTGACTTTTTTTTTTCCAGCATTGCATCTCTTTCTTTCACTTAGTCTATCTTTTATAACCCTGATTTGACTCTAGGTCCAAAACCCTAGATCTCTTCAAGTCATCAACTCTTGAGATTTAATCTTATGTTCATTTTGGATGATTCTCACTTGTTAACACAAACCCAGTTGAAAGTACTTGTCCTTTGTTACTAAAAGCATCAACATATTATACCTTTCATAGGAATAAGATACAACTTGATGGAGTTAGAATCCTAAAGATTTCAAAATGGYTAAATATGTTGATGAATATATTACCTAATAGAGATGAAGACAAGTACTTGTCAAAATAGGGTGAGGTTGTTAGACATAGTTGGACATGAGAGATTATCTCAAACTAGTTAACTCCTAGGATAGTGTGTGCTTGAGATATTCTCTCAACACATTGTTGCTTTCATTAAGATAGGTTGTCCATCTTTAGATAAATTTTGAAGTATTTATATTGTACTATTTCATGATTGAATAATATACTCACAATAATCTTTTAGTGTGTAAATAAATTCTTGCATATTCTCCTATTTTTTTTTAATTTATCTTTTTAATTTTTATCCAACACAACACCTTGTTTCCTTTTACACAAAAAAATCTATGTTTTTAACAATTAATGGAGCATAATTAATCATAATATTATGCAAAGGAAAATCTAAAATTCTCAAATAATCTTATGTTTTGCCATCTTATGTTTTGCCAACGACTCTAATGGCCATGTATGTTTACATCTAAATTTAATATAAATGTACTAGAGTTTATTTATTATTGTTATTTGTTTAAACACATATAATAACTTATTTTTTAAACGTTCTTTTCTTTTTTATACAAGGAATGCATACAATACTTTGTTTGTTCTTTACAGTTAATGGATAATAGATAATGGATGTAAAGTCATTAGTTTAAAATCTTGACTTACATTTTGTATAGTAATATTTTAAATGGATGTTAATCATCATTATCATTATTATCATATTAATTTATTTACTATTTATAAATATATATATTTAAGAAATATGTAAACTTAATATGATATAGTATAGTATATTTATTATTGTAATTTAGTTAATTGTATAATAAATTTACATTTTAAAATTTGTTTTTATTTTTATTTTTTATCTTTATGAATGTGAACATCACCTAGTTTCTTTTTAAAGAAAAAAAAATTTTTTTTTTTTAGAAAACCATAAATAATCATAATGTTTATAAAAACAAATTCTAAATTTCTCAAATTATCTTACATTCATTATGTGCACAACTCGAATGGTTATGTAAATTTAGATCTAAATTTAATATGAATGTATGCAATTTGTTTTTATATATAAATATATATAATTATATAAAATCTAAATTTTATATCATTATACTATAATTTATTTACAATTGTTATTTAATTAAAGATATGATAACTTTATTTTTTATCCATAGTAATCTATACAACGCCTTGTTTATTAAAAAAAAAAATCTTTGTTTTAAAAAAAACCTATACAATTAATAGAAACACATATTTAAGGTATTTAAATCACGTTACATCGTGACAACAACTCTAAGCCAAAATATGATATATCAGGGTTTAGAGAATTATTCAACAAAATGTTATAGGCTCTAATATCTCAATGAATAGATAAAATATACCACGCAAACAAACATGGTGAGGCTACGCTCACTTCTTGATATTAAACAAAGACGGATTACATCCTTATATAGGAAAAGACTCCCTGAGTTGGCTAGATGCAAACCAAAAGACAACTAGACAATTGACTCTTAACTAAGAACTGATTCTTCTAACTGGCGCTTACAACCTGCGCTTATTACTGGTGCTAACAATTAGATAACATCTCCATTACTTCCAAGTCTCCCCCTTAATGGAGAATGGATTGACTTCTACACCTAACATCTCCCTAAACAGTTCAAACTTAATTTTTCCAAGAGG
>JASDQU010738158.1:131072-142089 GCA_032191745.1 Picea mariana
AAAGTATCCACTTAATAAAACAATGCAATAAAACTTATAACTCCCATTCAAAGCTTGACATATAAAAAATGAAGACTTATATATTAAAACTTTTTATATATAAAAACTCCACTCATATATCATATATCCGCCAAATAAAAAACTTTCATATATATAAAAACTTATATATATATATGATATATCCACTCAAAAACAAACCTCACGCATGCACTCTAATTAAACCTCACACAATGCAATCCGCCCGCATGCAATCCACTTAAATAAACTCACGTATATGCCTTTGCTCATACCAGAACTCGACCTCCACGATTTCTTTTAAAACTCTTCCACGCATGCACCTCTACGCACCAAGATATCTCGCACCTTACGCTATACTCTTTCTTCGGGAGTTGTCTAGAATGTTCGCACCTCAGGGCTCTGCCGACTGCGGGAAGTCCGCACCTCACGACTGTGCCGGCTGCGGGAATTTTTGCCGAGTCGTATTTCCCTCCATCCTACCAGAGGAGGGACCTGCGAACTGAAAGGATTTTCGCACCTTACTCTTCGTGGCTCTGATATCAAGATAAAATATACCACGCAAACAAATACGGTGAGGCTACGCTCACTTCTTGATATTAAACGAAGACGGATTACATCCTTATATAGGAAAAGGTTCTCCGAGTTGACTACATGCAAACCAAAAAACAACTAGACAACTGACTCTTAACTAAGAACTGATTCTTTTAACTGGTGCTTACAACCTGCGCTTATTACTAGTACTAACAATTAGATAACATCTCCATTAACATCTCCATTACTTCCAAGCTGAATTATCTCAATATTGGACTTGTCGTGAAGATAAGAAAATTCCATGTGCGGTGCTAATATAGACACTATTCAGTATGCCAATCGAGTTATAAGTGGTATTCAGTAGATCAATCGAGTTATAAGTGATATTTATTATTATGTGTCGCATACATGACACAAATGTAATTTTGGCTATCCTTAGCGGCCACCATAAGGTATAAAATAATCAATGAAGAAGTTGATTTCACAATAGATTACTCTGCGATAACGTATTAGGACTTAGAGAGAGAAGTAGCACTACCAGCAAAAGGAAAAGTAGCTCTAGTTTTGGATTAATTACATAGAAGTTACTAAAGAGATAGCCAATATGTTGCAAGTCTCTTTGGATAAGAAGATAAACTGCTGGTAATAATAAATTTTATGAGGTTACATAAATAGAATATTTTAGAAAATGTATCGGGTGAGGAAATATTAAAAAAAATGTTAGTATTTTTCTAATACATTTTCTCTAATATTTTTCCCACCAACTCTCAAATCTTTTTCCCACCAACTCTCAAATCGTGAAATAATAATTTTACTATGCTACACAATTAAAAAAAATACATTAGTTACATATACTATTAAAAATATATATTTTTTAAATAAATGTGTAATTTTTAAAATCCTATAAATGTTTTCACAATATTATTCAAAGAAATAGTACCATACTTATCTCCAAAAGAATTTGTCATTGTTCTCCATATTATTTTTCAAAATCCAAATTTTAGATTACGAAATTACACCATGTAACGGTTTTAAAAGTAAATTGTTGTGAGCAAGATTTGCAAAGAAGCAATAAATTAATTTTATTAATAATAAAATGATTATGTGAAAAGTATATAATTTATTAATCCAATTAAATCTGAGTATATAAATCAGATTGAGTTATAACATGGACCTTTGAGTATATAAATAAGATTCAGTTATAACATGGACCAACTTGGTCCATATGCATTTCAAATCCAAGGGTGCGGAAAATCCAAATATTATTTAGCTTGGTCCATGGGGATTTCAAATCCAAGGATAAGAAGAGTTTAAATATTATTTTTATTAGTTTATACTGAATCATAAGTTTTTGTTTCAATTGTAGGAGTGGGAAAATAAATTGATATTACTTTATCTCATATGTTTTTGTAAACATAATTTTTTATTTTCATACCTATGTATATGTAAATTCATCAAGACGATTCTTTGATTATTGGAAGTTGTATTGAAGGTTTTTTTTTATTTTCTTATTTGGTAATATTATTTTTGATAAAATGTTGAGTATCAAATTATATATTTTTGTGTTAATGTTTATATAAACACAAAATATTCACATAAAAGTTAAATTAGATTAAAATATGCATATTAGATATAATACTAAAAAAATTGGGAGGGATAATTTTAACTCAATAAAAAAATTGAAAGGGATAATTTTAACTCAATAAAGAAAAACCCATATCATAAATATTTTTCCACTATAAATTGATTAAATCCAATTTTTGTTCTATTTACATTCTTTAACAAAGAATTATTTGCAAACTTCATATACATTTTCATGAATTTTTTTTATGATTCACCAACCTTAAAATGGACATGGATAATATGCACTAACTTATAAGAGTTTGTCATTTATAAATTTGTCATTTATATATGATGGATATTTATAATATATAATATTGTCAATAGAATTTAGTCTACTTTATCCATAATAATAACTAAAAAATTTATATTAATATGATTTTTTTTTCTATTTATATATATATATATATATCTATCTATATATATATAGATATATATATATATATAAAATTGAATCAATTTCTTATCTTAAAAATATTAAAACAAAAATCCAACCATGAACTAATACATATATACACATTGGTGTAAACTATTCATTTTTTATTTAAATATTCTTAATAAATTTTGAGTAATATAAAGATATAAGATGATTAAATTTCAATCCTATGTCTATTGTCATTAAAATAAAATAAAATCATCTTAAATTTTTGGAGATGCACTTTAAAAAAGATTTTTACCTCAGCAATATTAATCCCTCTAGACACTTGAACATTAATATTAATATATAAAAATTCCAATAAAACAAATTCAAACTAATTTTAATCCTATGTCTATTGTCATTAAAATAAAATAAAAATCATTTTAAATCTTTGGAGATACACTTTAAAAAAGATTTTCACCTCAACAATATTGATCTCTCTAGACACAATATTGATCCCTTTAGACACTTGAACATTAATATTAATATATAAAAAATCTAATAAAACAAATTCAAACTAATATATATTTTTTAATATATATTAAAATATTTTTTAATATTCAAACTAACATATATTTTAAAATATATTAAAATATTTTATAATATATTAATATTTTAAAATATATTAAAATATTTTATAATATATTAATATTATAAAATATATTACATTTTTTTTTTAAGATAGCACTTTATATTTTCTAGATGACTCTAAAATATCAACGATTCATAATTTGTGCATAGTATGATAAAGTTGAAACCATAAACATCCAAAACTAAGCACAATAATATTTAGATAAGCTAGCATAAACAGAGTAGTCAAGAGACTTGTTTTTAGGTAATTATGTCGTGAGGAGCTTTCATGGAAGAGTCTGGCCATTCGGGGCTCATGATGGATTAGAGAAGATTTTCCTGCAAATTGACTGAGCAAGAGTCCAACAACCAATCTAGCTTTTGATCCATCAGCTCCTATCGGAATTTGTGTTCTTCCATGTCACTGTGGAACTCAAAGATGAGATGGAGTTACTCGTATTAAAAGTTGGCTTATGAATTCGTGTTCTCCCACTGATAGGACCATTCTCCTTCCTCGTGATGGTTGGGGTACACAAAAAAACTCAGAGGAGGGGTAACGCCCTGCTCCCCCGCTGCAGCACCTAAACTAGTATTTTTTCCAGGAAATTGAATAGTGTTTGGGGGCATGTCTTCCCATTCTACCTTGCAACCCCAGGATTCTTCCTCAGTAGGCATGACCGATGAGCTGGGATCCACTATTAGCAGCTCTGTATGATGGGAAAACACTACGATGATGGCCTGTGAGACCATAGAAGACCCCTTTGGCTCGATGCACCTTTCCACATTCGCGTTGCATGTTACCGGGGTGGTGGAAACAAAGGACAATCTAGAGGAAATATGAGCGAGACCAAAGGAACAACGTGAGAGAAGAAACAAATGATAGAAGTGAGATTTTCCTTCCTTTATATGATGTGATTCCCCATGAGTTCCTTCGGCTTCATAACTACCTCCTTCAAGTGTCTGTATCCACCCATCAAGAATCCAGTATCACACGGGCCAGAGAAAATCACCATCGTACCTTTATGAGGTAAGATAATTATGGAAGGTTGAGCTCGTGTGATATTTCTGTGTCAACCATAGACCTAGAATAGACCTAGAGAGAGCCAAAGACCATGAATTGTTGATAGGTATGAGAGTCCCTCACAATACTAGGTTGTAGAGGGTCTCCCTCAACTAACATAGATCCATCTTAATCCTCATAATACTAGGCTGTAGAGGGTCTCCCCCAATCAACATAGATCCATCTTAATCCTCATAATACTAGGTTGTGGATCACAACTCCAAGGTGTAAATTTTTAATTTTTTTCAATTTTTTTACTCTATGGTTTTTATTTTGAGATATTCCATCTCTCTAGACATGATAGATCTATGTTAAGATGCATCTATGCTCGTTTAATACATTAATATTAAAGTATTATAAAATATATTAAAATATTTCATATTATGATGATGATGATAATAATGATTAACATCCACCTAAACCAAATTGGTGTATGAGACCTTAAGGGGGTAAGGGATTACTTGCAATTCCTTAGAATTTTGTTTTCTAGAAAAGCATTAAGAGAGGATTTTCAAGATCACCATAGTTTTGTTGAGTTAAAATGTTAGAAAACTTGGTTTTTTTTATTATGATTTTAATGTATTATGTTACATGACCATCTCCCTCAAACCGTCTTGGAGCAATTAAATATATTCATGTCATTTGAAAGTTTATTAATTAAGGAAGAAGAAGATTTTGAAAATTCATCATGAAAAATTGAATGCTTTGCATTTTCAAAGCCTAACTCTACTAAACCAGTGTAGATCCATCTTAACTCCAATTCTTGAGATCTAAATTTGGTAGAAATATTGAATAAATATTTGCATCTAGAAGTATTTTGATCCATCTTAGATTGGGAATTAAGATGGATCTAAGATGGTTCTTAATATATATATATATATATATATATATATATTACAAATATATTTTTAAATGACATGTGTTAACTCCATACTAAGCACTAAACGAATTACACATCCCCTACATATGGAGATGTAGAAAGAACTCATATGAAAAATGATCATTTTTTTACTTTGAATTACTCTCTCTATACAAAGTTGATATAAAATTAATTTATTTAAGTTGGATGTTAGAATAATTTTTATATGCCACATGTCAACTTTCAATTGTTATATATGTGTGTGTGTGTGTGTGTGTGTGTGTGTGAAGACAATGTTAAAATGGGTGATCATAACCCCGGATGGGCTGCCAATAGATAGCCACCCTCCCTCAACTTTTATGGCACCCCGACGATGATCATTTACTCCAAACACATTTCAACTTACACTTGCATCTACAACTGACCTCAACCCTGCCCGACATATGTGCGATCTTTATTTATCTCGAAATTGTTCCAAATGTTAAACTTGTCATATTTCCTGTGAAAGCACCTTATTCCGCTATTATTCATGCCCAACCTTCTCTTTGTCTTCTTGTTGTTCCTCTGTCTCTCGGAGCTCTCTCACTCTATTGCAGGCTCTTCTTCTTCGTCATGAGCATCTGTCTCACCCTCGACAACTTCCATCATTGTTTTCCCTAGTTTTTATCCATGCCCAGAGAGCGAGCCAGATCAATTCGAGTTGGCTCTCACTCTACTCAGGGCGGTCAAACCCCATATGCCCATTTCCAACTAGGTCCTTGCTACAATTTTCCCTATCACTCCATAACGAATAACCACTTCTCCCTTCATGTTGATGTAGCCAAAGACCACAAGATCGCCTCTAATCCTTTGACCACTTACACCACCGCCTCTCATCTCCCCAACCCAGATGTAGCCTCCAGCTCTTTCCCTTCACCTATGAATCACTCGATTTTCACTGATGCTTAGAGAGAAACCATATTGGAGCTGCATCGGGATAATGACGAGCAAAAAGTTTGTCAGAAGTTGATGGAGAAATGCCTGGAATGGATTCTAGACTAGGGCGCACAGAACCCTACTCAACGTCACATTGAAGAGGAGGTGATCAAGGAAATCATGGAGCCTAAATGGTTGGAATCGTCCAAGCAACCCTTCCACTGTAGCTGCACTAGCAAGTAATCTGCATTGATTGTTACTTTTTGTTTTTTGTAGCTTACGTATGGCCTATCGAACTACAAAGTTATCTCTTTTGTTATATCCACAAACCCAAGATAGTTTTTTATACTGTCAATTATGTAACTATGTTAGATAGTAGTCGTAATAACATAATTCTATGGAACTTTTATACCTGGTGGTGGGATTGGTTTCCTTCCATGGAAGCCTCAACATCGGTTTCTCTTATGTAAATTTTAGTCATGAAAGATAATACATACAACTAGCTTACAAAGCCAAAAACATGTGAGTATAGAAGTACAAAACACCTATTAACAAAATATTTTTTTTTTACTTTGAATTAATATTTCTCTCTCTCTATATATATCTATATATTTAGTTGATATATAATTGTTTTAGTTAAGATGGATATTGAAATATTTTATTTATGGTCAACATTGAAATATTTTTTTGGTATTAATATTTTTTTAAATGTGATGTATCAAATCCAAGTTGAGAACCAAAAAAATTACACATTTCCCTCATAATAAAATGTAGAAAAAATCTTTTCATGTAATTAGATTAAAATATATGTTTCTCTTTTTTATAATTTTATTAAATTTAAAAGAGTAATCTATATTAATTAAAATAACTTACAACCAAAATATAAATTAATAATAATAACATAAAGTTTAAAAAAAAATAATTTATATATATAATAATACTTATTACATTGATACATAACCAAATAATATTTATGTTATACATGTCTCATATTTTTTTTCTTTCCCACTCTAATTTAATAACTTATAAGTTAGAAAAAATCAATACTTTTTTAATCATAATTGGAGGATATTTATATTAAAAAAAAAATTATAGTATATTTATAATAAGAAAACAAGTTGTGGCCAAGTTCACAACCATAATATTAAAAAAAAATAATCTATTTTATTTTTATAATTAAAAAAAATATAAAAAATACTATATGCTATAATATATGTATAGTAAAATATTAAAAAATACTATATATTATAATATATATATAGCCATATTAAAAAATAATCTTTTTTTATAATCCAAAACAATATATAAAAAAAATACTATATGTTATCATATATGTATAGCTAGGCCAAACAAAATTGCTTCGATAATATCTAGTAGGGATATATTCTACAATATTGACCTAAATGACATGCTACTTTTAAAATCATGCAAAACTAACAAACATTATGTCATTTTACTACCTCGTCCTGTTGGCAGTCAATCCAATTTTTTTTTATTTCTCTCAAAAAGATGCCTACACCCCTTATTCCATTACGACAAATTATTGTCACACTGTGCTTCTAGACATTCGTCTCATTTTTGCGACAATTACAATTTGATTTCGATTCAGTTTTCACAACTGCAAGTGTGAAAACACCTCTTTCGTTGCTTAGATTATCGTCGTCTTTGGTTGATTTGCTGAAAGACACTTGACCATTGGTTTATCACATGATTGCTAAAGGTTTTCTCGAACTTATGTCCTTAAGCATTATCTTACCTTGATTGCGCATTTGGATATGTTTGATTACTAAACCTTTGGGCATAAAATTTATTGGTTTTTCTCTGATCTTATGAAAGTTGTAATGGATTTGGTCTTATTGCTTTTATCCTTATTACTATGGTCTTTCACTCAGTTATTATATGAATAATTTTGGATCATAATGTTCTCAAGACTTTGAATACAAACATTTCAATGTGCAATGAATACGTTGGTAAGTTTATGAAGTCATTTCAAGAAATAGCAATGGTTCGAAGGCGCATGAATTAATCATATTGGACTTTACAAATTAATGCTTGGTATATTATTTGGAAAGTTGATAATACGTTGAATGATTCATAGTCCCAAGCTATTTATTAGCATTAAACCTTGTGGTTGAACGATTGATTGACACGATGGATATGGTGTTTGGATTGAACTGTACACTTGGCATGAGTATAACACATGGTGTTGGTTCTRCTCCGGTTCACTGGCACGTTAATATGATTACACACAGATTTGCTTCCTGATACGCATGGTATAAACGATTATGGTTTTAACAACACTGTACTCGGTCAATTAATACAGTGCGTGGTGGTGGTAATCCCACCACCTTCACACGCATGGAGTTATTTCCAGTCTATTCGAGCTTTGAAGCCATCGAACCTATCGTTTTTCAACTCTGTGCTTTATTTCATTTAGTGTAAACCCTACCATGTACAAAGGTTATGGCTTCTGTCGTAAGGGCCGAACCTAACGGGTGCCAAGCACTGTTGACATTTGATGGTGCATATAGAGACCTAAAAGAATTCGGGTGGCTTTCATTTATAAGGAAGTTTGATGGTTTTAACATCACTGTGGCTCGGCAATTTGCACTATCACTCGATGGCTTCCGCGCCAAAGTTGGATATGTCCATCTTGAAATCACTGAACAATTTCTCAGCTTGGCAACTAGCCTGCCTGTCAAGGGACAAAAATGGTCCAAAAGTTACAAGGTAAATGACGTCCCGTGGACATTGTTATTTCGGTCTCGGACAGTGAATTCGTGCGACAGAGGTTTATCTGGGAAGATGTTGAAACCCCGCTGGTATGATCTCTTGATGATTATCAAGTAATTCGTTACTTGTGAAGGCAGGTACGGGTTTGTTTTCTTGTTTCATCTACATTTATTAATGGTGTTTATGGGTTTCGATCTTAGTATGCCGCACTATATGCACCAAATTTTATTCAAAATGGCTAAGAGGTACAAGCTAAGTCAGGCTGACACTAGCCTCTTCCATGTTGGGTTGATAAAAATGATTTTTGTTTATGAATTGGGGTTGCGTCGTCATTCCTGGCACGATATTATCAACCGTAATGGCTTTGAGGAATCAAATCCTCCACAGGTGGACAAGCCCATGGTAACCCAGAGAAAACCTGTCCCCGTGCCTTTTAATGTTTTGCTACCCACACCTAAACCCGACTCACCTTTGAATTCGCCTATGGCTGTGACCAAACCGACCGAAGTTACTAAGCCTACAACCCAAAAGACTAGAGGGAAGACTGGTGCTAGTACTAGAAGCAAGAAAAATGCAAGGTTGATCTCTCGCATGGCGAGGAATAAAGCCAAGCCCCTTGTTAAATTAGAGCCTATCGTGGTCAGCGAAGACTCTGATTCTGAAGTGGAACAATTTCTCGCTGAGGAGTATCCTTACTCCGAGGGCTTGTGTGGAAAACCACCTTATGATTTCATTAAGAACTTACCTCCTTGTCTGCGGGACAACCCTGATTTTCCTGGTATTGAACCACCTCATGAAACCCTCGGGGAATCATCAAAACCCCCTTCTGTTCAAAATGTTGCTTCACCTTGCGATCAGTGTGGACTTTGGTTAGAGAGATACTACTTGGATGTCCCAAAATTGCAATCCAAAATTCACGATTTGGAAAACCAAGTAGCAAAGCTCTCTGGTCAGAATGCAAAGGTGATGTCCAACGATAAGAATCAACGATCTGCTGGGTCAATCCTGTTCAAAAATGTCGATTCTGCTACTACAATCATCAATTCGAAATTGACATAGTCTCAGCAAATGTGATGGTATAATTTCCACTCATTTATATCACTCTCTGTGTACATATTCCGCCTGCTCGATTACATGGACATGCACTACTGTACATGGTTTGTTTTAGAAAATCGAATTTTGTTTAAAGTTTGAGTTGGATTTGTATTTGATTCTGAATGATCATATTCTAGGATTTGATTGTTTAAATATAGTTATGATATAATGCCCTGTTGCTTCTATTTTAGAAAGCCGTTTTGTATTTTAAGTTTTTGAACATGATCTATCTTTTGATTCGAATTGGTTATCATGCACATAAACAATGGTTGCTCTGTTATAATTTAACCTTCGTATGGTTTTGAACAACACAGATACGATGTTGATTTTGTTTAAAGAGGGCGTTTTGTTTTACATTGAAGATCGATACAATTCGTAACTATAACCCGATTACTAGCCAATCAATTCGGGAAGCAAATTGACCCTGTTATGTTATGAGATGACTGTGTAATTTGGTTGCAAATGGATGTGTGAAATCAAAACGACATATCCAGAATGATGATTTGTCCATAATTGTCTTAGACCCGATCTCGTTTGATTGCTGTCCAGTTCACAGTTAGCAATGTTGTTTGTTTTTTACTGTGTCATACTCTGATATTGAAATCGATAATAAATTTGGTCAATGTTGCTACGTGTATTTCGTTTTGAGTATATCGTGACAACCTTTCTCAATTTTTATTACAACAAAATCTTATGCATGATCTATAGATCGTCTATCTTTGTTGAAACGACTATGTATTGTTACATCTGTAACAAATGATAATTAAGATTTCGATTTTGATTGCATTTGATTATTGTTTTGGGTCGATTGTGGTTGATGATTATGATTGCATTGTATCTCATATGACTTGAATCAAGGATTAATTTGTTTGATACAAAACAGGCCTTTTAAAGGTTTGAACGTGCTTTATGGTGACTAGAAACAGAGCATTTATTTTTACCCTGTTTGATTGCATTTCTTTTTTTTTGGTTTGATTTAGATGATCAATTCAGTTGATTCATTATTAAAGGTAATTCAATTTAATTTTATTTTGATTGTTATCTGATCCTGTTTACTATTTTGACTAGCTACAGAATCAGATGATTCTGTAGCTAAGTCTGTAAAGTCAATTTTTATTTGTTTTTCAAATAAAACATCCTTCTAACTTGGTTTTTGTGTTCTATTGCAGGGAAATTCGAATTTTCAATGGATATCATG
>JASDQU010738158.1:178841-190180 GCA_032191745.1 Picea mariana
CCAACATTGTGTGCTCCCTCTTTATTGAGATCAAAGGAATAATGTTATTGTTTATAAAAAAAATAATCCACACCGAGTAAATATACCTGAGCTCACCAAATGGATTAACACGATTAACTGCCAATTGAAGCCTAACATTACGAGGTTCTTCTTTAAAAACCGACCATGTTTCTTCAATGTTCCTAAATGGAAAAGCATCTGTAGGAATTCTAAGAACACCATCTTAACTTTTTTTCCATGCATTATAATCCATAAATTGTGCTATGTTTTCACACATGAACACTCGCTGCAAATGTGGAATTGTCGGAATATGATGAAGGACCTTGTAAGGCACCTTTTTTGTTACTTGATGTGTTCGATATCTACTGATTTGAAATTGTGGGATTTCATTTCCGATGCATGTTTTCCATAATACATAATATGATCATTAGTACATACATCAATACCTTGATACTCCCTTCTGATATCTTTCATAATGGCATATAACTCTCAGTATTTGTGAGGTAGATTATTTGACAGTGGTAAGAAAAATTCACCTAACAATCTACAACATCATAAAAAATAACAAATTAATGTAAATAATAGTAATAAAAAATATCCTTAATATATTGCACATTAGTTTACACTAAAAAAAGAGAAGAAGAATTTCAACCTTTACATATATGTGATAATTGATTATATTATTACATACCTTAGGATCTGTGCGAGACAAGTGTTTGATAAACCATTCAATACCTTCAATTTCATCAACAACATTATAGATGGGAGAACATTTCTTCTTGAGCCTTCATAAAGGTATTGTTGTGCATTCACAAGCAAAGGTATATCGTGAATATCATCAAACTTTTCATCCTCATCGATAGGAGAAAAGTTGTCCTAGATCAATCAATTTGTCCCATCATTTGGCCGAATAATATTATTGGTCTCATCTTCTTCCATATAATTAAATTGATCATGATGATAGTGAATATCCATATGGAAATATTCTTGAGTCTGTAAAATACTATTTCTACTACTACTACTGGGAACATTCTTCGACACCACACACTTAGAAGGATTTTCCTTTGTAATTACCAACAATCAATAAAATTAGTGTATATAACAAATATTTAAAAAAAAAAAAAAAAATTATAAATACACTCAATACAAAGAAAATTTACAATAATGAATAACTTACCATGGGACAATATGTGAAACTGCCTTCAACTTGCCCATTTATCCAACAATGTCTCTCAACTATTTTTCTTACAAGTGTTCTTTTGTTAAAGCCCTCGTATTTATTGCAAGGGAATTCAAGTTTTGCATTACCCTTTTCCTCCAATGTCTCCTTTAACCTTACAATATTCCTTTCATTTTCTTCATCTCTAATGTTCTTATTATTATATAGCCTTGGGATTTCCTATTACAACAAAAACCACTAAATATGCATTAATATAAGTACAATATACAAATATTTTCTTACAGTACAAATGTTGTCAAATATTGACTGACCCATTTGTATGTATAGAGTTAATTAAGCCATTTTCATCATTAATTTACTAAATGCTCATAAGAGTACTAGTTAACAGTTACTCAAGATATCAAAATTAACCATATTGTAAATTAATATATACATTTTTACCACATAAGATTCAAAAATTCATTATAATAAAGTAAGAAAATCATTAAACAATTAAATAAAGAACTAAGCCAATAAAAAAAGAGTAGACATGTTGATACCTATTTCCTAGACAAAATAGACTTTTGTCCCAATAAAAAATAGGTCCTAAGTAGGGGTTAATTAGGTAGGATCCAATTTCATGAGTATTTAAAATGAGACAAGAAAATATTCAAAATTTCTAACCTTCAGACTATGCCCAAAGTTATAGCTATATAGATCAAGAATTAAATGTGAAACAAGGCCCAAGTCACATAAAAGAGACTATTACAGGTGTTGAACAATGACAACACAACTAATATTTGATAGATATCACATAGACAACAAAATTGTAGAAATATATCATTTTTTTCGAACCTCCGATGCTGGTTGACCACGTAAAATCTAACTAAGTCAACGATTGTTAATAAATTCTAAATGGCTATATTTTGTTTTTAAGACCCACAAACATTTTCGGTATAGTGACATAAGTTCATAAGATTCTAAAACATTTTGTCTATATATCGATGCACTATCGTCTATATATCGATAAATAGTGTGTCTATATAGTGAAAAACTAATCAAAATGGATGTTGGTGGCCTCCCACCAATTCCAACTAGCTCATTTTGGCAGCTTTCTAGTTTGGCAGTTTTTTCCCTAGTTTCTGAGTCCCTGATTTGCGGGGCCGTTTTGAGGCCCTAAACAACGTTTTTTAGGGCTTGCCACAGCCAAAATAACGCTTGATAAATAGAAGAAAAATGTGTATTCCTCGTATGGACCTTTCCAATAGGCTATTGTGCGCCTAAAATGAAGATCATATGCAAACGTTATGACCCCGAGAAGTTGATCTACTAACTTACCCAAATGGGCCCCACATGACTTTTGGCGCTTTATCTCCTAGAGTTAGGTTTTTTGGATGTCTAGGGTTTTTAACATTCATGTTTACTGTAAAAATTCCTTCAGAGCCTCATTGTAATCATCTTATTGCGAATGAGCTCAGCCATCACATCTGTTCTGAGAGATAAGCTGCCACCATTCTAGCAAGCTTGTTTTCGCTGCATTTTATAGTTTCAACTTATTTCCTTAATGAATAGAAACATGTTTTACTGTATATCTTGTATGTTGTGTTATTCATATTTTGATAATAATCTATATTCATTTTGTTAAGTAAATATATTTCAGATCAGTGGTATCATAGCAGTCTGCTTCTTGTCGTTCTTAATGCATGTCCCCAAGGAGGTCAGGGTAAAAAGAATTGGGTCTTGAGCTTGTTTCTATTGAGGAAAAAACCTCTCGCATTGCAAAACAAAATTTCGTGGAAGAATAAAAGAAATTCTATGGGACAGGGTATCCCTTCAAAATGTTGCTCGAGTAATCCTTCACGCAACAAAGGAATAAGATGATGGATAGTTTTGCACAAATCCTTCGGCGGCTACCAACAACCAACACATTTCCTAAAACGGAGGCATATCGCCCTTCAAGGTACAAATCAACTTCGATATTCCTATATTTGAAGTTCATATAGACGCATATGCAGTAGAAAAATGGTTGAATATGCTAGAAGGGTATTTCTCTATCGATAAATCCTGGAATAGAGGAAAAAATACTTTTGCACTCCTCAAAGTTGTCCTCCATGTCAAATATTGGTGGTAATATTTCTGTGAGAAAAAGGAAACAGAGGAACCCTCATTATTTACAGTCGTAGTCACCTCAAAGTCCTTCAGGGATGTTATTAAGGAACAATACTACCCTATTGGAAGCTATGATGACCTGTACACAAAATGGACCACGCTACGACAGGAAAGAGACCAAGCATCGCCTGAGTTCAAAAATATCTTCCATACCTTGCACACCAAGCCAGGTATGAAATATTCTAAGAGACATCTAGTGCTCAAGTATCACAGAGGTCTACATAGGAACATCTAGGCTAAAATGGTTTTTCTTGACATCTGATCCTTGGGCATGGCCTATCGTTATGGCATTAAAATAGAGTAGAAGATCAAACAAAAGACATGGAAATTTTGGCCTGGGAAACCCTCACAACAAAATATACGAAAGGGAGCCCACAACCAGTAGAAAAAAGGACAGAGAAAAGACGGACAACCTCAAGAAAACTAGTAGAGGCTGCATGAAAAGAAGGACACTGAAAATCCAAAGAAAGATACTAGGAAGTGGTGCAACTTTCATAAGATCCCCTTGCATAACACTATTGATTTATGCTCGAAGAAGTCGCTGATGGCTAAAGTGAAAGCCTCTGAATTAGATGTGGGTTCTAACTCTGAGTCATAACTAGAAAGGGGAAGACAAATCATTGATGTAGAACCCATTGCTACCATTTCTACCACCAAGATCCAGCGCGGTGAGCCAGACGAGCCATAGTAAGGCGAGCTCCTTTTCCATTCATAGATGCAAATGAAGGGTACCTCACTGCACTTCATCGTTGATAGCAGTAGCCATAAGAACCTCATCTTAGCATAGGTTGTCAAGCAACTCGCCTTGCCGACAATGCCTCTCCCGCAACCCTACACCATTAGATTGCTCTTCCAAGGGAGCAACATCTGCATCAACCAACAATGTCTCATGTCATATGACATCAAGCCCTTCAAAGACTAGGTATTTCATGATGTTTCCGCTCTCAAAGTTTGTAATGTTCTTTTGGGCCAACCATATTTATGGAAACATCATGCTATATGAGTCTAGGCCTCACAGTGTTATTATTACTTTGAACAATAAATTTTACATGATACCCAAGGTAGTCCCACCCAGTTTTATTTCCTTGATCTTTGACAAGAAATGCAGAAAGATCATCTCTTAGACAGGGAATTTTTTCTTCTTTTTGATTCTCTATCAGAATGAGCAAAAGATCGCAACCACATGCAGGGTCTCCACAACTGACCTCTCCACACAGCAGAAGAAAGTGGATAAGCTCGTGGAAGAATAATCATATATCATCTCCTCACCTACCGGGTTACCTCTGCACTGTCAGGTCAAGCACCCCATCAATGTGACCCCCGACGCATCACTTCGCAATGGGCCAGTCTACCACCACTCACTGTTAGAGAATGAGGAGATCCAATGGCAGATCTAGGAACTTCTCCACAAGGGGCACGTCATCCCATCTCATCACCTTGTGGGAGCCCAATCATGATGGTACATAGGAAATATGGAACCTAGAAACTCTACATTGATTATCGGGCGCTGAATAAAATCATAGTCAGAAATCGGTACTTGATTCTCCGAATCAAAGAACTCCTTGATCATCTCATGGGGAGGAAATACTTCAGTAAGATTGATGTGAAGTTTGGCTACCACCAGATCCGGATAGAACATATAGATGTACGAAAGACCACCTTCAAGTCAAAGGAAGGTTTTTTTGAATGGTTGGACATGCCATTTGGTTTGACAAATTCTTCAGCCACATTCGTGAGGATGATGGACGATATCCTATGACCATTCACCAATACTTTTGTAGTGGTGTATCTGGATGACATTCTCATTTACATCAAGACTTGGGCACAACACTTGCAACATATTCAACATGTTCTGCACACCCTGCGACAACACCAACTCTACGCAAACTTGGAAATATTCTCCTTCAGAATGGACAGATTTCTTTACCTGGGCTACATCATTGATCAGCATGGTGTAGATGTGGATCCAACCAAAATCCAAGTCATCCACGACTAGCTAGCTCCAAACACACTCACTGACATTCGAAGCTTCTTGGACCTTGCTAGTTTCTACCACAGATTCATTTTGGGATTCTCCCATATTGCATGGGACCTCAGCCAAGTAACCAGGGGTGGTGGTAAGGAGAAATTTGTGTGGGGTTAGTCCCAAGAACAAGCATTCGATTATTTGAAGCAATGCTTGTGCTCGGCCCCAATACTTTCAGTACCAGACCTGCATCAGCCCTTTGAGATCAAGACAGATCCTTCAAAATATGCTGCAGGTGTCATTCTCACTCATCATGAACACCCTATGTCCTATCATAGTGAGACAATATTAGATGTTGTCCATAGGTACCGTACTTACAAAAAATAAATGCACTCCATTGCGCAAGCCTGCCGCCAGTGGAGACATTATAGTCTTAGGAAGGAGACAATCATCCACACTAATCATAATCCATTGTAGTTCATGAATAAATAAATCAAATTGTAGAATGACCTCCATCATAAGTGGTCCCTGAACTTGTAGCAACTCCACCTCAAAATCAAGTATAAAATGGGAAGCACCAACTGCGTCGTTGATTGCCTCAGCAGACCGCCAGTCGTGACAATCACCATGGTGCTAAAATATTGCAGCTATGAGACCTATGGAGAGACCCAACTCTATGAGACAGTCTTGGACTTCACCACCACCTACCAAATGTTTGGCGCAAATAGAGTTATCGCTAATTTCCATCTTCAGGATGGGATGTTGTGCCGTCTGAGCCATATATTTCTTCCATCAAGAGAGTGAGAAAATATAATCTGGGAAGCACACTACATTTAGGTGGTAGGACAATTTGACGTTGAAAATATAGTGGCAATGGTGCAAAAACATTTCCACTGGTCGAAACTTCGACAGGAGGTCAGCAAGTATATCAGGTCCTGCACTGCCTATGTGATTTCCAAACCGACCACTAAGAAATAGGTCATGTACACCCCTCTTCCTACTCCTGGCAGGCCATGGGAATCTGTAAGGTCTCTATCCCCATAGAGCCTTATAAAAAACAGGTTAAAAAAATAGAGAGTAGATAAATGTTATTCTGTACAAATTAATCTTTAGCATTTAACCATATTTTAAACATAATTTATTCAACAGAAATTAAATTTATTAACAGCATGAAAATAAATCATATAACCATCACATAACATAGCATAATCATGAAAATGCATACCTCTGTCTGATGATCATTTTCCAATATTCGACTGTCCTCTCTGCTGCTCTTCCAAACCCTGCTTGATGCTCTAACCAAACCCTGCCCAAAACTGACAAACCACCCAGCCAGCTAGGAGCAGCCTATCTGGCTCCCTAGCTCTAGGATTCGATGAGGATTCCTGGCCCCTGAGCCCAAAACCCCCAACAACCTGGTGCCCCTGCAATAGTTCACCCAAACTCCAAACCAGAAAATATCCCCCTCAGGAAATACAATCCTCCTCTCAAAATAATGCTTCCTCCCCAAATTTTCCTCCCCATTCCTGAAGGCCTCTGCCTAGTCATATCCCCTGCCATTCACTGAATCCTAACCTCCTTTAATGCCACCCACCTTATCCATCCATTTATTACCTTATCCTTCCATTTATCACCTTATCCCTCCACTCAATGCTGCATCCCCCTACATAAGTAAAGTTTTATAATAAATAAAATAAAAATTATTAATCTCTTAATTCATTACCCTAACCTTTAATGAGTTAATTAATTAATTAATTAATTAATCAACAGATATAAACAATTAATAATTAATTAATTAATTAATTAATATTATTAATAAATAATCACTGTTTAACTAAAATATATTAGGACAGTTAATTATTTAATTAACTCTACTTGATAAACCCTATGTAACTATCTAACTAGGGTTGTTACATACACCCACCCTTCAGGAAAATTCATCCTGAAGTTAAAGTATTCTATGATACAAGGGAAAAGAAACATGGTCCACACATTCAAAACAAATGACCGTCATTATTAGTAAGTAAGCCAAGAAACTCATTCATACTAGTGTACATGCGCAAGAAATGCATGTGTAGCTAGTACATACAAGTCTCGTTCATGTACAAATATCAATAACTATCATCTCTATAGTAATTTCCTCATGCATCCAATCCATTTAAGAAGACTATTCATTTTATGAAAGATAATAAACCAATCAAATGTTTGTGAGATCCTTTAATTCCAATTATCTAGCTCAACAATGTTATTTAGACAATTGTAATTTAATTACATAATTATAAATATTCATATATATATGCATTTTCTTTTCAGATAGAAAAACAATAAATTCCACCATAAGACAAATCTCCATACACTCTCAACTATTTCTACTCATCCTTCCTCCCTAACTTACTTCCATCTTCATTCCTATCCTTCCTCTACTATACTATCTTGGAGCATCAACTATATTGACCTAACTCCAAATAGAACCAGTAAGTGGAAGTGTCACTATCTCGACCAAGCTTCCCCAATAGGCAATTGACAATCATCATCACACGTCTAGGGGAGCGTGAGCTAACATTTTCCTCCCATGACTTCAGGTTTTAGAGGATACACGGTGGGAAATGCCTCCACCCCTCCTAATCATAACTAAGTTCCACACCCTACAATGGAATATACAGTGGCACCATGTTGCTAGGAGTTTTGTCATCATTTATTTGGTTTTGTGCAGTCTCATCACCTGAAATCCTACACTGGTCCACATATTATAGCAATGCATCCAAACCAATATAATTTCACATACAAAGATTCATACCATAATGTTTCTCGGCTAGTGGTCATGACATCCACTTTCATCATCATTATCCCTTGGCTATTTCATAGCCCATAACCTGCAAAATAGTCTGTAACACAAACTCATACATTTCCATGCATTATCATCATGTAATTGCATACCATCATAATTTCAATTCGGTATCTGTGTACCAACAAATTTAACATCAAATTTTTCAAGTTAGAAATAGATCTCATAATATCCCATAATTCAATTAATGTTACCATTTCATAAAATTATCATTTTTACATAACAGATTGCATCATATCCAACATCATTCAAATATCATTTACACCTTCATAGGATTCTCATTCACACAATATGTCGCATCATATCCATCATCATCAATAAAAATTATACATTCATATAATTTACATTCACATAGTAGATCGCATCATATCCATCATTATTCAAATACATATAAACATTAATAAAGATTCATACGTCTTAAAAAGTTCAAGTGTATTATTTAATAGTTTCACTTGTGAATAGAAAATAAAAGTATGTAGGCCTCAGGTAATCCTAGCTGTCTAAGTCAAAAGGTGGTGTTACATACACCCAAACTTCAAGAAACAAATTCTTGAGGTGATAAAAAAAGTGAGGGATAATCTCGTCGTAGTGTCTCGGCATCCTCCCAAGTAGTAGATCCTGGACTATACTTGTCCCACTGGACCTTAACTTGTTCTACCAGATAGTTCCTTAGCTGTCAGACTCTACGGTCCAATATGCATAACAGTTCTACGATGAGGGTTCCCACATCCACTACCTGCAATTCCTTCCAATTTAGTTTATGTGATTCATCAGCAACATAATGACGTAAAACAGATACATGAAAAATGTTATGAGTTTTATGCAGGTAGGGTGGCAGTACGAGACGATAGGAAACGGGTCCAATTTTCTCTTGGATTCTAAACGGTCCTATAAATCGAGGTGACAACTTCATCCCCTTCCTGAACGGTATGGTACTCTTATTAGGCCTGATATGAATGAAAACCTGGTCTCCCACTTCATAACTTCGGTCATTCTTGTGTGCATCCACATAACTTTTCTTCCTATCCTTTGCTTCCTTTAGTCTCTGCCTAATTTGAATCACCTGTTCCTCCATCTCTTGAATCAATTCTGACCCAATAGTTACTCAGTCTTCTAATATTTCCCAACTCAATGGTGTTCTGCATGGCCTTCCATATAGAGCTTCATAGGGTGGCATTCTGATGGAGATATGAAAACTATTATTGTAGGCAAACTCTACCAAAGGTAGGTACTTCTCCCACTGGATTTGATTATCCATGACATACATCCTAAGCATGTATTCCATGACTTGATTTACCCTCTCGGTTTTCCCATTTGTTTCAGGATGATAAGTTGTGCTTAAGTTCAACTAAGTCCCCAATGTTGACTGCAAACTTGTCCAAAACCTAGAAGTGAATCTGGAGTCCCTATCTGAAGTGATCTTCTTAGGTATCCCGTGCAAATGGATGACCTCATTTTCAAACACATGTGCCACATCAGTGACATCGTAAGTGTCTCTAACTGAAATAAAATGAGCACTCTTGGTTAACTTATAAACTATCACAAGAATGGCATTGTGTCTATGAGATGTGAGTGACATCCCCACAACAAAATCCATATAGATGACTTCCCACTTGGACATAGGAACATCATGTGGTTGTAGGAGGCCTGCCAGGTGACGGTGGTCGGCTTTCACTTGTTGACACTCTAGGAAGTTGTTGACGAAATGGACTACATTGCACTTCATGCCTACCCATAAAAAGATCTCCCTCATGTCTGCATACATCTTCTTCACACCCAGATGTGCACAATAAACTGCTCTATGGTATTCCTTCAGTATGATTCTTCGAATATCTCCATCTTCAGGGATGTACATCCTTCCTCGATATCTTAACAATCTGTCTGCTTCTAGACTATATCCTTCATACTTTGGGTCTAATTGCCTCCCACTATGGAGGTTTGAAGTAACCTTTAAATACCAACTGTCTCCTTGGAGTTGCGTCAACACATGTTCCCTCAAATTGACCTTTAAAGGTACCAAGGAGAAGACACGTGGTCTCCTACTCAAGGCATCTGTGACCAAATTTTCCTTTCCCTTGATGTATGAAATACCAAAATCATACTCACTCATAAACTCACTCCATCATCTTTGCCTGGCATTCAGATCCCTTTGAGTGAAGAGATGTTTTAAACTTTGATGGTATGTTTGGAGCTCAAAGTTTCACCCCACTAGATAGTGCCGCCAAAGTTTAAGAGCTAGCATTACAGCTACCAACTCTAAATCATGAGTAGCGTAAAGCTTCTCATGTTTATTCAACTTCCTTGATGCATAAGCTATCACTCCTCCATCCTACATTAGTACGGCCCCCAACCCTTGCTTCGAGGCATCCGTGCAGACTGTGAAGTCCTTTTTCATATCCGACACTCGTAGAATTGTCACACTAGTTAGTAACCTCTTAAGCTTAATGAATGCACTATCGCATTCTTATGTCCATTCATACCTGAACCCCTTGCACCACAAAGTGGTGATGGGTTTCTCTATATTTGAGAATCCTTCCACAAATCTTTGATAATAACCTGCTAGCCCCATGAAGCTTCTCACCTCATGGGCATTTTTGAGCACTGGCCATTCCATAATGGCCTTTACCTTTTCTGGGTCCATAGAGATTCCTTCATCGTAAATGATATGACCTAAATAGTGGATCTCTTTCTGAAAGAAGGAACACTTCGACAACTTCCCATACAATTTGTTCTCTTTAAGGAATGACAACACCACTCGTAAGTTCCTCATGTTCTCTTTCATTCTTGGAATAGATGAGGATGTCATCTAGAAAGACTTGTACAAAACGGTCTAAGCACTTTCGGAATACATCGTTCATGAGGCTCATGAATACTGCTGGCACATTGGTCAATCTGAAAGGTACTACGACAAACTCATAATGCCCAAACCAAGTTCGAAAGGCAGTTTTTGGGATATCGCCTTCCTTAATCCTTAATTGATGATACCCTGATCACAAATCGATCTTTGAGAAGACCGTTGCTCCTTTCATCTGATCGAAGAGGTCATCTATCCATGGCATTGGGTACCTATTTTTCACTATAGCACAGTTCAAGTCCTTGTAATCTATACATAATCGTAAGGAACCATCCTTCTTCTTTACAAAAATTACTGGTGCACCCCAAGGTGAGACACTGGGCCTTTTTAGCCCTAAGTCCAGTAG
>JASDQU010738158.1:198689-217024 GCA_032191745.1 Picea mariana
TTTTTAGTTGTCGTTATATAAAAGTATCACTCTGTATAGGTGAGGCTTCTCACAGGTTTTAAGCTTTTATAGGCTAGGCTTTTTATAGGTATGAAGGTGAACAAGTCTCCTTCAAACTTACCACAATTTCTAAAGTTTTCTAGTTTATTTCTGGGTCGATTCTAAGTAGGTGGGTAGGCCCTTGGCCCCATATTTTAAACTAGTTCTCTGTAAGGTCTCTGTCCCCACAGAGCCTTACAAAACACAGGTTAAAAAAATAGAGAGTAGATAAATGTTATTCTGTACAAATTAATATTCATCATTTAACCATATTCTAAACATAATTTATTCAGCAGAAATTAAATTTATTAACAACATCAAAATAAATCATATAACCATCACATAACATAGCATAATCATGAAAATTCATACCTCTGTCTAATGCTAATTCTCCAATCTCTGGATGTCCTCTCTGCTGCTCTTCCCAACTCTACCTGATGCTCTGACCAAACCCTGCCCAAAACTGACTAACCACCCAGCTAGCTAGGAGCAGCCTATCCGGCTCCCTAGCTCCAGGATTCCGTGAGGATTCCTAGACCCCGAGCCCAAAACCCCCAGCAACCTGGTTCCCCCATCAACAATTCACCCAAAATCCAAACTAGAAAATATCCCCCCCAGGAAATATAGTCCTCCTCTCAAAATAATTCTTCCTCCCCATTCTCGAAGGCCTCTGCCCAGCCATATCCCTGTCCATTCACCGATTCCTACCCTCCTTTAATTCCACCCACCTTATCCCTCCACTCAATGCTTCATCCCCCTGCATACGTAAAGTTTTGTAATAAATAAAATAAAAATTATTAAGCTCTTAATTCATTACCCTAACCTTTAATGAGTTAATTAATTAATTAATTAATTAATCAACAGATATAAACAATTAATAAATAATCATTGTTTAACTAAAATATATTAGGATAGTTAATTATTTAATTAACTCTACTTGATAAACCATATGTAACTATTTAACTAGGGTTGTTACAGAATCCATCTCAATGGACTACATGTCGGGCCTCCCATCCACCAAGAAGGGAAATAACTTTGTTTTTGTGGTTGTGGATTACTTTTCTAAGATGGTGATTCTGGCGGCCTGCAAGAAGAGCATCACAACAAAGGCCACTTCCAAGGTATTCTTTGAACGAGTCTGGGTACATTTTGGAATTCCATAAACCATTGTCTTTGATCGGGATAGTCAATTTCTCAGCACATTCTGGTCAAGTCTCTGGTCACTCTTGGAGACCAAGCTCACCAAATACATGACCCTCCACCCCTAGACATATGGCCAAATCGAGGTCATAAATTGAATGATCATGCATATCCTATGCATGTATAATTCCAAGTGCCCTCGCACATGGGATGAGAGTCTCCGCTATGTTAAGCATAGCTACAACTGAGCCTTGCATCTCTCAACTAACCACAACCCATTTCAGGTGGTGTTTGGATTCCAACCATTGTGTCCCATAGATGTTCCATTACCCTTTGTAGTCACTTCGACCGACTCATCTGATGCTCCAAATAAAGTTGAAAAATCCACTTGGTTCGTTGAGCAGATCCATCAAATATTCAAACAGGTTTAATATATCCTACAGAAGTTCAATGACAAGTACAAGTAGTGCCATGATCAACACTGGGTTCCACATAAGTTTTAGGTGGGTGACAAAGTTTGGTTGTACTTTTATAAAGAGTGCCTTATAGGACCCCATCAGAAGATTCTCCCACTCTGTTATTGGTCATACACCATCACTAAGTCTTTGGGTGATAATGCTTTCGAGCTCAACATTCCTCCTTTCCTTGGCTTATACCCAATGTTCAACGTGGATAGCCTTCAACCGTATTTACCACCATTATTGGACACCTCAGAGATAACATAACAACTGACACAAACAGAGCTCAACCCTGGGTGTATACAACGAGAATCCAATGATTATATTGTGGACAAACAGATCAAGGGCACTCGCCAGCAAAGGATCCATCTTTATCAAGTTGTCAAAGAAGGGAAACTCTTGCACCAAGGCAAGTGGCCCACCCAGGGCCAAATTCAACAAACATTTCCTCATCTAATGGGGAAACTCAACACAATGGATACCATTTCTTCCTAATGGGGGAGGATTGATTCAGATGGATTTCGGCGGCCACCCACCTATTCCAACTAGCTCATTTTGGCCGCTTTTTCCCTAGTTTTCGGGTCCCTGACTTGCAGGGTCGTTTTGAGGCCCTAAACAACGTTTTTTAGGGCTCGCCACAACCAAAATCAACTTTAACATATATAAACAAAATGTGTAGTCCTTATATAGACCTTTCCAACGGGCTATCATGGTCCTAAAACAAAGATCCTATGCAAAAGTTACAACCCTAGGAAGTTGATGTACTAACTTACCCAAACGGGGCCCACATGACTTTTGGCGCTTCATCTCCTAGGGTTAGGTTTTTTGGATGTCTAGGGTTTTTGAAATTACTGTTTATTGTAAAAAGGCCTTCATAGCCTCATTGTAATAATCTTTTTGTGAATGAGCACAATCGTCATATCTCTTCTTAGAGATAAGCCACCACCATTGTAGAAAGCTTGTTTTCATTGCATTTTAAATTTTCAACTTATTTTCTTATTGAATAGAAACATGTTTTATTGTGTATCTTTTATTTTGTGTTAATCATATTTTGATAATAATCTGTATTTATTTACTTCTGCAAATAAATTATGGATCACAAACATTCATCAAAAGATAACTAAATTTCGTCAATATATGGATTTTCGATCGTCACACAAGCGAAAAATAAAGAATTTTGTCGTAAGTACGATGAACATCGAGGAGCCCTGAAAACAAATAATTGAAATGGTAGTAATTTGCGACGGTATGAGTAATATAACCCATATCATTGTAATATTTTGTCAAATTTTTACCCCATATGTATTAGTGTGTGGTTCACTTAGGTAAATACCTTTGTTCCATCAAACTTCCTTAATTCAACCTTGGGAAGCTTCGCTCCTTTTGGAGACCATCCATAAGTAACTCCACTATTTGAGTTAAATTCCTCTAGAAAATTCTTATTATTGGAATGTTCAATTTCTTGAACCTTAATATTACATAGGTTATAGGCGTTTTTGTCCAGGTGAAACAATTTGTTTCCAACAACATGATGCTATATGTATTTCCTACATGTATTCTTCCCCAACGGTATTTTTACCTACTAAATTATGTATCATATGTTATTTCAATATCTCTAAACAAATATATATATATATATATATATATATATATATATATATATTAAATGAGTTGGCTAACCATAGGAAAAACTCTTAAAATCACCAGAAAATAACTTGTGCAAAAACACTAACCTCCAAAATAAATATTTAATAAAACATAATGATTCAAGATATAAAAACAAATTCATATTTACTTTACTATGTAAAATCAATATTCTTAAAATTTTGGATACTGAAACTTCACCTAAGAGAAATTAGACAGAAAATGTCAAGATAATTGATTTCAGGATTAGTCGCAAACCCTGTATTCCATGGAGTATATACCATAAAGTATGGTGAACCAAAATCAGAAATTTTTACCACCTATACTATGATAGGTCTCCTCAATATCCACAAAATTTCACTATTTTAAACTAACCATAAAAAAAATTATAGAAGAGATCCTAGGATGACTCATTTAGAACTGAATTCAGGATGAGTCAAAAACCTATCTTCCATAGGCTATATATCCAAAGTGTAATGATACAAAACCTGAATTTTTCATCATAGGTACTTTGATATGTCTCCTGAGTAAATTATGGTTTTACATATCTAAGTCATCCAATAGAAAAAGTTATAAAAAAAATTCAAGATGGATCACTTGAAGAAGAAAAACCCTAGGATCGATGCTCTTGAAACCAAATGTTATGAACCAAGCAACTTAAAAATGATAAAAAGTCAATGAATATAGTCCAATTATAGGGGGAAACCTCCTTTTAAAATACATCCAATCCCAAGGAAATATATGATGATCTTAAGACTGGGTGTCCTTGGTATATATATAGGAGACAAAGGATGCAATTATAATAAAAGGTTCTAGTCTACCTACTAAAATAATGAATAAACTAATAATTAATTCTTATTATGGCCATAAAATAGGGTCCCAAGGGCCTTAATGTATCTTCTTCAAGATGTCAAGGTGATGTCATAGGCTCAATTCACAAATTTTGAGCAATCCAAAATGTGAGTTGAATCCTTGGATTAGTGGTTGAAAGTTTTAACAAAATATGTCAAGATGTGGTTGCAATCTAAGATGGGATCATTTATAGTAATGAAGTATTCAATAGATGATGGAAACATCATAGTTATTAAGAAGTAAAAAATGATTGATTTAAGAGGTAAGACTGATTCTTACATTTTTTTATGAGAACGATTTTCCTATAAATTATCCTTGGAAGAAAAAGTTGATAGAAATGGAAAAATAGCAAGTGTAATGAACTTCAATGTTGGAATTGAAGGTTCTAACTTCCTTGAAATCAAATCCATGGGAGTTTTTATAGTAGGTAAGGAACAAGTTTTTCAAGGAGAATATAGACATGAAATTTCTTTTGTGAATATGAAAGCAATTGGTTTAGAGGTGGAAATATTAGTGGATACTAGTGAAACTGTGACTTTATAATTGAATAGAATACTAAGAGAATTCATCATAATACTAATAGTAGAAAGGTCTCATTCAAGGAGGTGAATTCAACAATAAATTTAGTGGTAGGAGTATTCCATTTTGAACCTTTCAATGTTGGGGAATGGTTTTGTATTTTAGACTTGGTGGTGGTTCCATTTGATGAGCATAGAGTGATATTGGAACAAGAATTTTCTAAACTTGCCAAAGAGATTCCCATGGTTCATGACAACTATTTGATACTCTTAGATTAGACCAAGACTTTTGGTGTGCCTACGATGACTGTAAAGAAGTTGAGGATGGTGCCAAGAATTTCAATTCTAAAGTTGATTAGGGTAGCCATTAATCCCATGAGTAGGCCTTATGTCATTGCACAATAACAACAATAGTTGGTTTTGATAAAAGAAGACATTATTTGATAGTTTTGTCCACACACATAGTAGGTTGGTATTGTTGGGGAAATTTTTAGAAATTATACTAGAGAAGGTTTATTAGTTTTTCACTTTGGAAAACCAAAGGTAGGATGCTGGTGGCAGGATAAATATTTGCCCAGTGACAAGTGTAGCAGTTCATGACATAAAATCTCACTGTGGTGTATCCTATTATACCAATGATGGTGCATTAGAGAAGGAAATCTAGGGGGATGCCAAGTTTTGAATCAATAATGACCTGAGTGGTGGGTATGATTAGTGCAAGGAGAAAAACAATTAATACCACCCTTAGTTCCATCATGAATGATTAGATGAAGGAAGGAATGGTGAACCCTATCACCTATCAGGATCATTTTAACATTTTTAATGCTAGTAGGTTGAGGATGTTATCGATACTATTTCGATTGGATTGAAGATCTTAGAAGTTGTTATCATAGAGGTCGTTCAAAAGGCTCAACTAAATTTTTATAACAAGGGTTTTAGATAATTTGATAAGATGGAAGAAAGGATGAAATAAAATAATGTAATGTATGTGAGCCCAATTCTAGAACATTTCATGCAAAAAACACATTTAATCATAATATTTTCAACTTAATTAATTTCATGTAGCTTACCAACTACAAATCACACATAGATTTAACCATTTGACTGATACCATATTTTAAATGCATCTACCAACATATATTAAAAATGTGAATGCATCTATTAAGCACACAACAAACACACCACATTCATATAAACTAATTTCATAGTGGAATAACCATGATAATGCAACATAACACTTATTTGTTATTAATTACCCAATTGGCTACATATGAAGGATGAACCTCAAAACCATAGGTATTCTTGTTCATTTTATATCAATAGAAATCCACATCTAAGTTGATTCTATGATTTCACAAGGATATATGACGCTTTGGCTATCTACTCTCCACACATTGTATCCATGTGCCTGAGTTCTACTCCTACAACAGTTCCAATCTGCTATCTCTCTCCTCTACAAAAAATAAAGTACCCAAGGAATGTACCCTTTTCAATAATCACAGTCCCTCGGGCTATAACATTAATCTAATAGGGCCTCTAGTGAACTTAGTTTGCCAAAAATACCTACGTTGCGGGCTCTATGAATTGTCAATTTCTTCAAGGGCTCTTGTAATAGCCTTCACAAGGCACTTGAGTCATTTCCTCAACAGGAAAACGTACTAAAGGCTTGCAGGACATTTTGTAGGAACGTTGGCCTCTTTTCTAGCATAAATACAACCTAATAATAGTTTTCTTCAAGCATAGCATGGATGGTGCTCTTCCCAATATTCAAATCCTCTCTTCGTGCCCAAAATGTACAAATAAAAATTGTCTCCATTTTCCTTACAAATTTATCTGTTGGATTACTAAGAGGGGGCGTGAATCAGTAATAGAGAAATTTCATCCTTTTTAACCACAAAATTCAAGTGTTATATCAATGTATAATTATCATCTAGTAGTTGCACAGTAAATAAAAAATGAACAAATGAGCAATCATACACATACACAGTACACAAGTGTTTTTACCTGGAAACCCAAAGCGGGAGAAAACCATGAAATTATTTTTGTTATATGTATTTAAGAATTACATTCATTGGAAGAACCAACTTCCTTTGTTTTCCAGATGCAAATGGAAGGGGGATCCAACCCCCTATTTTCTCAGGATACAACCTGAGGGAAGCTCCAAATCCCCAATTCTTTGGCTACAACCCCCTAGTTTCTCAGGATACAACCCGAGGGAAGATCAAACTCCCTAATTCTTTGTCTACAACTAAAAGGAGTCTACAACCCCCTATTTTCTCCCACTACAACCAGAAGATGGTTACAACCACTTGTCCTTGCCCTGTCCAACCACCCTAAAATATAAGTAGAATGATGGAACCACTCTCACACTATCACTGTGAGATATATTGTTGTAAACATGTACCAATCAACCTGTAATCCACATGTGCCATAAACAAGTGCATCAAACTTGAATATAATTGTACCAAACAACTTGTACAATCAACCAGTACATCAACCGTGAACCAAATATGTACCAATCATGCATCAAATACACATAAATTATGACTCATCAAGATGTACCAACATCATCAACTATACACCTCATGTATCTGCCAACTCATCAACTACTTGTCTCAACCATGTACCCAACATGCACCTCAACCATATACAAAATACAGATACTAGTATAGCCATCAAAAATATATAGCAATACATCACACTATCCATAACCAAATACCATAAACCATTACATCAAACCATGTTCCACAACCTCACTGTCATACAACCTCTATTAACGTACCTCAACCAAAAGACCTTATCAATTTCATTATCCAAATCTCATTTAAAACTCTGTAGTAGACCTAGTGTATATGATCACATACCTGCAAACCATCCTTAACTTTAACAACAAGAGACTATGATTTTATCAAACTTTACTTTAGTCTCACATGACTAATTTTGGATTAGTCAACAACCTTAATTTGAATTAATCATAACTATGTACCTATAATGAATAAAGATCTGAAAATGGTACAGAATGTTCTTCAGTGTCTCGTATGCAAATCCTCCAGATTTCACTACTTGGAACCTCTCAGAAAAGGAGTTATAGGAAAAATGGCATACCTTGTTGAATTTCGGTTTATTCTAGAGATTGAAGTTGTAGAGAATTGCCCGCACAAAATATTTGTTTTATAGATATTCAAATGGTACAAAACATACTAAGGAATGGAATCTAACCAATACATTTGGTCTTACTAAATTTGGATTTGTTGTGAAGAAGTTATGACGGTTTTACCTAGGACACATGTTTTAGACTAGTTTCGGGACTAGCCACAAACCCTATTTTCCACAGAGTGTAACTCCAAAAATACAACGACCCACAAGATGAAATGTTTATCAAAAATACTTGGATATGTTTTTTCAACAACCTCCCAATTTCACAGTAGGAATCATTCTAGAGAAAATGTTATTGTGAAAATGGTGAGATGACCTGTAAATAACATACCTTAGAAAGCATCATCAAAAGAATTTATCCTCCCTTGAATTTTGGCCTTATTTACTTCACCTTTCCTCTGAATTTAGCTTAGATATATTTTGGTTACCTCAGTCACTTGTATATATTCAATATGCTCAAGTGTGATTAAAATGAGAGAGCCTTGCCTCTTATTTATACTTTCATGTAGCTTCCTCAAGGGGTTATATTTTAGCCATCTTAACCCACTTTCCTTATTTTAGGGTTAACCCACTTCTAACCCCTTGTCCACTTAGTAATTTCTCCATTAAATTTATTATTTAAATAATTTATTTTGTATCCACTTTGACTTATAGTACACTCATCACTTCACTTTATTCTTTACCTTCTAAAATCTCTTAAACCACTTTCCTTATTTTAGGGCTAACCCACTTCTAACCACTTGTCCACTTAGTAATCTCTCCATTAACTTTATTATTTAAATAATTTATTTTGTATCCACTTTGACTTATAGTACACTCATCACTTCACTTTATTATTTAAATAATTTCTTCTCTGCAACTACTTTGACTAATTTGACCTTTTGGGGCTTCTAGATGATTCATGAGGGTTCTCCAACTTCACATGGCCATAACTCTCTAACCATGAGGAGTTATGTGACGTTTCACATACCACCGGAAATGGAATGACATGTACTATCGATATAGAATATTCTTACCTTGAAATATATCAAAATTCATACCATTATACATCAAACAAACTTGGGTCCATTACTGAAACCTTTGTGCTACCTGAATTTGCTACCGAACTTTCTTCAAGGGTTGACATCAATGACAACTTATTCAAATAATCAACAATATACCCCTTTGACATTGGTGGAAACACTCTGATGCAATATTGAATTCATATCCCTCATTCTCCCCCTGTGACCATTGCTCCCCTTGGAACCATGAATTTGTGCTATTTCTCCAAGCATTTATGTTTGAATCTAATAAATCTCTCCCCTTTTGTCATCAATGGAAAAGGTATCTTTCCATATGAGGCTGCTCCCCCTAACTGAGATTTCCTTGGGGATACTCCCCCTGACTCAAATCTTCCTGAAACTGATCCCCCAACCTGAACTGTCCTATTTATGGTGCTTCCTCGTGTAAATATAAGACATATAAGATAAGCATTCAAAATCATTAATTTTGGAGTAGAAATTACTCTGATTATCTGGTGAAAATAATCAAAGGATTCCCTTGGAAGTGGTTTTGTAAAGATATCTTCTACTTGTTCTTTAGTGCCCACATATTCAACTATGATGTTCCTCTCGGTAACCTGTTCTCGTAGAAAGTGATACTTTATTGGAACGTGCTTCGTCTTGGAGTGCATCATCAGGTTCTTTGAGATATAGATGGCACTTGTATTATCACAATAGATTGGAATGGGCTCATCATAATCAACCTGTATATATTTCAAAGTTTGTTTCATCCATAGAACTTGAGTACAAAATCTTGTTGTTGTAATATACTATGCCTCAAATGTAGATAAAGATATTGATGATTTTTTCTTTCTTATCCAAGATACTAAACACTCACCCAAGTATAATGTTTCTCCATTGGTTCGTCATCGATCATCAATGCAACATGCTCAATCTGCATCTATGTAGGAAATAAGTGATAGATCCTTTCCTTTTGGATACCATAATCCAAACTCTTATGTTCCCTTGAGATATCTGGAAATCCTCTTCATTGCTAAGACATGTGATTTCTTTGGTTCTTATTTAAATCGTGCCACCTATCCACCTATTTTGATTACATGTGGTCTGGATGCTTTCACATATAGTAAGATACCGATCACTGACATGTATTTCCTTTGGTCTGTAGACTTTGAATCATCATCTTTTCTCAACTTGCAACTAGTTTTCATAGGAGTGGTAATTGGTTTGAAATATTCCATTCTAAACTTCTTTATCATTTCTATGATATACTTCGTTTGAGAAATAAAAATTCCTTCATTGCTTTGACATATCTGAAGACCCAGAAAGAATGATAGTTCTCCGAGTAATTACATTTCAAATTCATTTTGTATATCCTTTGCAAATTTATGGCTTAACCTGTCATCATTACTTCCAAAAATAATATCATCAACATAAACTTCAATTAATAAAATACCATCTTGAGTTACCTTGATGTAGAGGTTGTTGTCTACACTTCCTTTTCTGAACCCTTCTTGTTGTAGATATTTATCTAGTGTAGAGTTCCATGCTTTAGGAGCTTGTTTTAGATCATACAAGGACTTCATCATTTTACACACATAATTTGTTTTCTCTGACAATTGCAATTCTTGTGTTTGTTCAATGTAGACTTCTTCAAGTTCCCCATTCAGAAACGTTGATTTCACATCCATCTAATTCATCAATTGTTACATTGATGATTTCCACAACTTTGTTCAATCTCAAATTGTARCACTTGTATGCTTTTCTTTTACTTGAGTAACCAATAAGTACTCCTTTGTCCACAGGAGAATCAAACTTTCCCATTCTTCCATATTYTTTTTTGATGTAGAATTTGCTTCCAAATATTCTAAAGTGCTTCACATTTGTTGGTCTTCCTTTCCATAGCTCATAGGGATTTTTTTCATTGTTTTTTCTGAGCATTACTCTATTTTGAATGTGAAATGTGTTATGCATTGCATGTGTCCAAAAAAATATCTGTCAATTTGGAATCCATTAGCATTGTTTGAGAAATTTCCTCTGTAATTAACATCCATAATGTCCCTTTATCTCTGAACCACTCTCTGAACCAATCTATGAATCGATGCTCCCATCCACTATCATATATATGACCAAACCTGCTAAGTGYTCTTACAAAACTATCTGTGTCCATATTTTCCAAGACTCTACTGCACAATTGTCCATAAGTTTGACCCATTTATCACTATACTATCATGAAGTATTCACTACTACAAMTGATTGTACTTATTCTAACTTACTACTTTTCATCTGTCTTCTCAAACTCTACAAGCTACTCRAAGGATGGTTCTTTKTTCTATCACAGCTATTGCATAGACTCCCCCTGTCTAATATTCATATCACATGGGAGTATCTAAGTCGGATGGTGTTACACATCAAAATCACTCATTGCAATGATGGCTAGTGTCGTCATTACAAATATTGCAAGTGTCGCAAACATTATCTTGTCTATGTCATCTCTCTAACGACATCATAGAGACACTTAAGACACCTTAAAGACTAGTCTTGAAGAAGAGAAATCAATTGACAAGGAGTACAAGCCTTTTTCCACTGAGAAATCCACTCAAATGTCAAATTTGGAAGGGAGCGCTCCCCTACATACTATTAGGGAGTGCTGGCGCTCTGTACCCTCTTCTAGGGGAGCGTTCCAATGCTCTGTGTCCCTTTTGAGGGAGCGCTACCCTTTTTTGGGAAAAAAATGGTTTGTTGGAGGAAATCAGGGAAGAATCCCCTCAATATCTAAAGGTGGTTGGATTCAAATCCGAGGTCGAGGCATGATCTTAGGGGAGATCCACAACTAAAGGAGAGGAATACTCAACTTATCCCAAATACCTCTCAAGTGGTTAGACCTCTCCAATCCTATATAAGAAGGCCTCCTCATGGTGAAAGGATATATGGAGATTGAGAATCACACCAAACTTATGATCCCATAAGTGAGATGCCATTGAAGCATAATTAGTGTAGATTACTTGAGCAAAGGGGTTGGACAAGGAGAGCTGGAAGAAGCTGTTGCACCTTCATCTGAGGATTGTAAGTACTCTTCATTTGTTCTCATTAATATACATGCATGCTTGGCCTGTTTATTTCAAGTTTATGTTTGTTTCGCATGAACTTGTCTTCAGTAGATAGATCTATATTTTAGCTAATCTCAGTAGAATAGGAATCTTGTTGTATCTTTGTTTGTTCTATAGGACCTATCGAGGAGCTTGGGATTGAAGATCAACTTGGACTTTGCGAGGACAAAAGTCACATAAGGAGGTACAATTTTCTTCTTGCTCTTCATTCACTAGCTTAATTAGATCTAAAAGGATGTCAGTGACCAATGATAGCACCCTTTCTTGTTGGTTTTAGGATCCTTGATTGAGTTCTTGTTAGAAAAAGATTATACTTGCTTTCTTTCAGTTCTCATTATTTTGAATGCATTCTTGCTTTTGGGTCATGAAATTAGCTTGCATTTGAAGTAGCAGAATTGCATGTTTTTGGCATTTTGGGACATTGTGCATCTGAAATAATGAAAGTTTTCTCCTTAACATAGCATAGATTTCATCCAAATAAAAATATTTCATCTTCATATCTTGGCATAAATTTTTAGTCGGTAAAAACAACATATTGTCCATGCCATTTTTCCTTTGAGTAACAACAGCTTTAAAAATCAAGCACTAAACTAAAAAAATTTAGATATTTTTACATTTTCTGGTAGAAAACCTACATTAGATTAGTTGTAGGGATTTGGAATAGGTGTGAAATATAACTTTCCAAAGCTGCAAACAAACATAGGATCTTATGTTCGGGAGCGGTGAAATCTAATTGCTAGATTTTGTCCTCGGAATCCCTTCTCACACAAGGATCAAACCTGAGGTCGCATTGAGACTAGCAAAGTTACTCACTCTACTTTGTTGGTCTTGGTGTAGAGATTGTGCATATTATGGGGGTGACTTGAAGGTATACCCACAATGATGAGTGGAAGCCTTTTAAGTTGATTTCAAACTAGATACCCTACCCTTGTGATGGCGATGCTGCTCCCCTTCACAATCCGTAGGTTGAAAGGTTGGCGTGCAAATAGGATATTTTCTTTCACACGGCCCGAAGAACTCTAATGCTCTTCTATTTCCCTATCGGGAAATCGGCACCCACAGCAAATCCACGGGATCTCCCTTTTTCTTCAGGAAATCAGACTTCGCAACTTCGCGAGGTCAGTGGTCAAGCGTTGGTCTCTCGAACCCCCAAAACCCTATACAAGTCAACGTTGACCCTTCACTTTCCTTATCATGATTTTCCCTATCATGATTTCGGCACTCGTGATGTCGAGTAGCTTGCTTCCCCGACTCCCAAATCCCGATTAGCCGAACCACCGACACACGCATGAGTTTGACTTTTCAACGCCCCTTTACTCCATAGGGAATTTCGAGTTTGCGGTATCGCGAATCCAAATGTAGATATTCCGATACTTCACCCCATGAAACTCTGAAACAGTCAATGGAGTTTGACTCTGTGTCAATAGAGTGCCACCTGTCCACTCACTAACTCCTCTGTGGCCCACATAATCCTTTTAGCTTTCAGGACATCATGTTTCGTGATATCACGATTCCCGTTGCAAGGATTTCGGGACTTCCACCCATGAAACCCCAAAATTAGGGATCCACATGTGAATCCAAGGGCCCTTGCTACCTCAGATCTGCTATATGAGGGCTTAACTCCCTCATAACTCTTGACCGATCTAACGGCTGTCAGGTTCTCAGCTCAAGATCTGACAGCTCAGATCATTTCTTCTACGCGCTCCTCTGTGGCACTACCTCCTCAACATGAAAACCTTTCAATGGTCCAAATCCTATCGGCTGATCCGATAGCTGATATTGCTTCTCCCAAGATTTGGCGCTTTCCCTCTCAGACTTGGAAGAATTCAAAGTATCTCAAAGGCCTCAACCTTTGCTATTTTTTCTTTTGCAAACTCTTCAACTCTGAGCTTCGCTGCACGCATAAAAATGCTACTCCTCCTGAATTTCACCTGATCCTCAAGGATTCTGACATTTGTGCACCTACAGAGTCTTCTCACACCAAAGGTACTATCTGTCCTGAGCTTTCCTGTAGCTTCGACCTCCAAGGAAACTCAGTTCTTCTCTTCTTTCTCCCTCAGATGGAGAGTTTGATGCCCTCCTGGCTATCTTCTACTCAAGCAACCTCCTGCTAAGTCTTTTAGGGTGTCCAGCAACCCTGTGAAGATACCTCAGTGGATTCTTCTTCAATCCTAGAACTCGAAGAGTTCTTTTCTCCTGTGCCTATATGCACACCTATTCAATACCCATCTGGCAGAGTCCTTTCCTCCAGAACTTCTAACAGTTATGTCCCTCTCTTGTGCACTCTATGCACCTGCTCGAATGCCCTTCTGGAAGATGTCTTAGAATCCTCAGTGATTCTGTTTCTTCAATGAGCTCTCAACATAATTCTTCCTTTGTGCACTCCTTGCACTGGCTCAATGCCCACCTGGCAGAGTTTCACAGAACTCCTCAGAGATTCTATTTGCAACTGTGTTTTCCTTCACAACCTTGCCTCCAAAGTGTTCAGCAATTGAGGTCTTCCTCACGAGCTATTGACTTCAGTCCTTGTGCCACAACACATCTTTGTCTGAACCCACAGTATTCAAAAGTGCTTTAGTGCACTGGTATTTAGAGACCGCAATACTCTGTCATGCCCTCCTGACATGAAACCTCAAATACCTTCACCTGAAATCAGACTTACTCCTGCAAATGCAAACCTACAACATACATTCATATCATATGAAGAACACTCACAGACATTCATTTAACACATAGTCATGCAGGAAAAACTGCTATTTGTATTAAATATGGCAAAGGCCTGTATTTACAAGGTGTTCCGGAGCACGACCTGTAACAAGGTCTTAGCTCCGTCTCTTCTACTCTCTACTTGTAGACTCTTTTCCTCTCCTCTGTTTCTCACTAGCTTACTTTTCTACTTTTCAAAAGAGATCCAAATTGATCTTTTCATGAGGGGGCTCTTAGAGCTCTTCCCTCCAATCTACCTACCCTATTCAATTACATTGAATAGTTGTCTAGTCCACAAATCCGATCTAGATCTCATCCTTACAAAAACATTTAAGGCCTATCTATACTATGCCTGCACAAAGGCATGATTCTATGGCTCAACAACCTAAGCAATTAAATTACATTCAATTCAAATTTTAAATGAGGACTGCGCCTCTCTTCATCACGCGATTTGAATTTGCTGACGTGGTTGGCTGGCTGACGTGGAGAGATGCTCCTGCATCATACTCCTCAGCTAAAAAATTCATGAGCTCCTACTCATGATATTTCCATCTCAGCTGTGGAAATCCTCCTAGATCCCAAATCATCCTCTAGAGCCATTCATCCGCTCCATTCCCCTGTCGTTGTTGCTGCTTCTGCACTACTGCTACTGCTACTTCTTTTCTGCCCAGCTTCTCCTTGTTGGAAGTTCCTGCTAACCAAATCATAAGCTCCCTTATCTCCCCGATCACTGCATCCAGCTGCTCCAGTGGTTGTCTTTGTTCATGCAATCTTCTCTGCTACAAAAATTTTCAGCGCATGGGAAGATCACTATGATCTCCCATGCCTTCTTCATCAGCTTCCAACTTCACCTATTGGATGTGCATGCCTTGCACTTTCACCCTTCCTTCCAGGGATTCAAATTGCTCATACAGNGATCCCAAATCATCCTCTAGAGCCATTCATCCGCTCCATTCCCCTGTCGTTGTTGCTGCTTCTGCACTACTGCTGCTGCTACTTCTTTTCTGCCCAGCTTCTCCTTGTTGGAAGTTCCTGCTAACCAAATCATCAGCTCCCTTATCTCCCCGATCACTGCATCCAGCTGCTCCAGTGGTTGTCTTTGTTCATGCAATCTTCTCTGCTACAAAAATTTTCAGCGCATGGGCAGATCACTATGATCTCCCATGCCTTCTTCATCAGCTTCCAACTTCACCTATTGGATGTGCATGCCTTGCACTTTCACCCTTCCTTCCAGGGATTCAAATTGCTCATACAGATCAGCCAAACTAATGCTGTCTTCCTCTTCCTCTTCTTCTACTGCAAACTCCCATGTTGCAGTCTTTTCAGTCTCTTGGCTGAAAATATTGAGCCATTCCTCAGAATGCCCATTCTCCTCTCCTGCTTGGGAAGCTTCCAAAGTCTGCTCCAATTCTTTTGCGATAGTCTCAGCCAGTTGTCCCTCTGTTGTTTCTGCACCTGCAACACAGATTTTTGCCTCCTCTTGGGCAAGTGGTAGGAATATCTCGATTCCCCCAATCATTATAAGGCTCCTCAGATCACCTTCTCGGATGGTGAAAGTTTTTAACTTGTCATCATCTTCATTCACATGGCTTGGAAAATTACATGAATCTTCATCCTCTGTCAGTTGCATCTTCTGATCTAAATCTACTTCTGAGCTCACCTTCTCTGTCAACTCCTCAGGCTGATTCCAACTCACTTCTAAGTTCATGAGTCCCTCAGATAGTCTCATCTGCTCATCCCTGCCCACCTGGAAATATGGGATGCTTCTACTACCCCCCTGGCAGTCTTCGAGATCCCGCAGCAACCTCATTTCATTGCCCAACTGGCAATGTGAAATTTCTATTCTGCCCACCTGACAGTTCTCGAGATCTTCAGTTGATCCCATTTTATTCTCTTCATCGAGATTTTTCCCAATCTCCGGTTCACATATCTGAACCATCTTCTTATGTTCATCGAGGTTTTCAGCATGCCTCAACCATCCTTTTAACATCCTATGCTGTCTTTTAGCCATCAACTCCTTGATTGGTAATTTTACCTTTGCCTTCATCATGGGCCATTCATATACCCATATTGGCTTGGTATTCTGCTGCATTCGCAGTTCAAGCTCTTCCATTCTTGCTCTGATATTAGCAAGTTCTTTCCCCCTTTCGGCTGTGCTCATTAGCTCTAGGTTTTTCTTTCCAGTGTATCTTCGGCCTTCAATAGCCATGTTGTTGTCTCTGTTTGTTCTCCTGGAAAACTTGCTGCCATCACTCTGCACCCCGAGTGTTTCCAGCTTCATCCTACAGTCCTCCTGACCAACTATGGATTGCTGCCTACCTTCAAACAAATCCTTACAGAGTTTCCAGTACTCTGTCTTCTTCTTCTCTTCGCTTCACCTGAAATCTACAGATGAATTCCTGCTCTCATACCAAACTGATGGCGACGACGCTCCCCTTCACAATCCGTAGGTTGGAAGGTCGGCGTGCACATAGGATCTTTCCTTTCACATTGCCCGAAGAACACTAATGCTCTTCCATTTCCCTATCAGGAAATCGGCACCCATAGGAAATCCACGGGATCTCCCTTTTTCTTCAAGAAATCGGACTTCACAACTTCACAAGGTCAGTGGTCGAGCATTGGTCTCTCGAACCCCCGAAATCTGATACAAGTCAATGCTGACCCTTCACTTTCCTTATCAGGATTTTCCCTATCGTGATTTTGGCACTCACGGTGTTGATTAACTTGCTTCCCCGACTCTCGAATCCCGATTAGCCGAAACTCCGACACACGCACGAGTTTTACTTTTCAATGCCCCTTTACTCCATTGGGACTTCAGAGTTCGCTGTATCGCGAAGACAAATGAAGAGATTTCGGGACTTCACCCCACGAAACTCTGAAATGGTCAACGGAGTTTGACTCTGTGTCAATAGAGTGCCACCTGTCCACTCGCTGACTCCTATGTGGCCCACACAATCCTTTTAGCTTTTAGGACTTCACGTTTCGTGATATCGTGATTCCTGTTGCAATGATTTTGGGACTTCCACCCATGAAACCCCAAAATTAGGGATCCACATGTGAATCCAATGGCCGTTGCTGCCTCAAATCTTCTATATGAGGGATTAACTCCCTCGCAACTCCTGACCGATCTAAAGGATGTCGGGTTCTCATCTCAAGATCTGACGGCTCAGATCATTTCTCTTGTGCGCTCCTCTGTGGCACTACCTCCTCGACGTGAAAAACTTTCAACGGTCCAGATCCTATCGGCTGATCCGAAGGCTGATATTGCTTCTCCCAAGATTTGGCGCTTTCCCTCTCAGACTTGGAAGAATTCCAAGTATCTCAAAGGCCTCAACCTTTGCTATGTTTTCTTTTGCGAACACTTCAACTCTGAGCTTCGTTGCGCGCATAAAAATGCTACTCCTCCTGAACTTCACCTGATCCTCAAGGATTCTGACATTTGTGCACCTACAGATTCCTCACACACCAAAGGTACTATCCGTTCTGAGCTTTCCTGTAGCTTCGACCTCCAAGGAAACTCAGTTCTTCTCTCCTTTCTCCCTCGGATGGAGAATTTGACGCCCTCCTGGCTGTCTTCTACTCAAGCAACCTCCCGCTGAGTCTTTCAGGGTGTCCAACAACCCTGCTAAGATCCCTCAGTGGATTCTTCTTCAATCCCAGAACTCGAAGAGTTCTTTTCTCCTGTGCCTATCTGCACACCTATTCAATACTCAT
>JASDQU010738159.1:808-23954 GCA_032191745.1 Picea mariana
TCATTGGCAGGGCCGACTTCTCAAACTGGGTGGGTAAACCCACCTTTATTATATTTCTGGGTCTCTTTATTAACTGCTGGGGCCGACTTCTTATTCTGCCTATTATAATTGTCTTTTGACCAATCCACAAAAGGGGATTTGGTCCTATTACAATAATCAACATGATCAATCCACAATGGGGATTGATCCTATGAATAATATATCAATAATAATAAGAATACTCTTTGCAGTTACAATATTTCAACAATTATTACTATTATTTGTTAGCTGACATATTCTTACATCACACATTTCCCTCATAATGTCCTGTATAATGTGCATCTCGGCTCAAAGATCCATATTAACACACATATATTAATTGTCGAAAGAGATTAGATCTTTGGAAGTGAACACTTTTTAGAATGCAAAAAATTGAGGAAAGGTTTCTGCTTTTCAGTATTTGATCTCTCTCGATGCTTTGATAGATCTAAGGTTAAGATGGATCTAGACTAGTGTCATTTTATTTTAAGTTCATGCCATTGTTTTATATACATATGATGATGCTGATAATGATGGTTGTTATTGTCCACTAAGATCCGCTTTGGCCTATCGTAACTCAAAAAAATGACAAGGAATGTTTTTTTTAGCATTTATTTCTATGCTCGAAAATATTGGAGAGATAGTTTCCTAATATGTTTGCTTATTAAAAGATATTAAGTTAAATTAAATGTTATTATTTTTATCATTTTATTCAATTTATTGTAATATTAAATTTTGGTATGTTAATGTTACGTATTGATACATGACACATCTTCCTCACACTATGTTATATAATGTGTTTGAAGCAAACTAACATTACTATTAAAATTTAGTTAGGAAATATTTTTTCTTAAAATTTAGTTTGTAAAACCTTTTCTTCATTATTAACATAATGCACTAACACCAGGTTAGGCCACCTAGTTGTTAATTTTGATCCTTTCTCACTTATTTTCATGTTGCTATTCTTATACTCCACCCTAACATAAATAAGGCTTTATCTCCCCTTGAATCAGACAAAAACTTTTACAAGATGACTATAATTTTTTGAAGACCACATATGGGTCCACCTCCATCACTCAAGTCATTTTGGTAACTAGTTCTGATGCTCACTATTTTTCTAGATAGTAGACCTAGGTACAGGTTGTATCCAACATTTATTGTGCAACGATCAAAAGACACTATGTTGCTCTACTCCATGACAAAGTTTGAATGATTTATTGGTTCTCCATCAAGGCGATGACACCCTCATGTTCAAGATAGATTTCACCTAGATAATTATCTATGTCGACCAACCATTTTAAATTTTTTTCATGTCTAAACATTACTTTTTAAAAGACTACTTTTTAACCAACCAATCAATACGAACAATTAGCACCAATTTGATCACCACCCTCTTCTACTTATTGTTATGGATGAAAATATTACTTCTTCAACTCTTTTTGTTTCCCATTTAAGTAAATTGACATCAATAACAACTTTAATTATTTGTGCATGCCTAGCCTTTGTTGTTTTTATTGTTTGTTTGTTGGGTGTGTTCCGAAGGTAAGATTTTCATGATTAATACACCATTAAGAACCCTGCTAACTTGTTGAATTGAGAACATAAACTTATAATGTGGCTTTCAACTTCCCTTTCTTTGGATGAACTGGTAGTGCTTATATTTTTGGTATTTTCTATAGATATATCATTGTAAAGGAAAATAAATGCTATGCACTTAAGAAAGAAAATTGTGTTACAATTGTGTATCACTCCACATTTTTAACATTTATAACTTTTTTTTATTGAAATAAAGGAATCATAATTGCAGACTCATCACCCCAATGATTGAAAATAAATAAATAAACTTAATACGACATAATGAGAGAGGTGATGGCTTATCACATGTATATCCACATTACAATAAATTTGATGCACTAAATACAAAGGAAAATCACACAAGGAGAAACTTAAATTGGTGTCGAAAGTTGAATTTATTCATTTCCTCTTATTGAAAATATTTATGCAAAAATAGGTGAATAATTGTGGTGGCTCAAAACAACCTTTGGGATAATCTAGTTACTAACTGATAGTAGAGATTAAGATACTTAAGTACATTCACATTGTGTTCCCCTTGAAAGCAAAGATAACACATTAATGTGAAGGAAAAAAATATACACCAAGGCATTGATGATAACAAAAGCAAGATTTTTCCCTCACAATGTAAATGTGAAAACAATCTTGACATCTTGTATCTTGCCAAAAAGTATGGTTTCACCATCCAAATATGTTGTTGTTGTTGTTACAAGCGGCCATGGCCTTTGAATATCCTCTTATTTTGGATCAAAATTGTCCTCAATGTATGTGAAGGTAGAAAAAAATGTTACATTTTTTGTTACATTACACATTTCCCTCATAATGCCTTGTATAATGTGCATCTTGGCTCAAAGATCCATCCTAAATCACATATCTTAATTGTGGAAAGATATTAGATATTTGGAAGTGAACTCTTTTTAAAATGCAAAAAATTGGGGAAAGGCTTGTGCTTCCAGGTATTCGATCTCTCTCGATGCTTTGATAGATCTAGGGTTAAGATGGACTTAGACTAGTGTCATTTCATATTAAGTTCATGCCATTTTTTTATATACATATGACGATGATGATGATAATGATGGTTATTTTCCACTAACATCATCTTTGGTCTATTGGAGCTCAAAAAAATGATAAGGAGTTAATTTTTTTAGCATTTATTTCTATGCTCAAAAAAATTGGAGAGATGCTTTCCTAATATGTTTGTTTATTATAAGATATTAAGTTAAATGAAATGTTATTACTTTTATTATTTTATTCAATTTATTTTAATACTAAATTTTGATATATTAATGTTACGTATTGATGCATATTTACATAATGTGTTTGAAACAAACTAACATTACTATTAAAATTTAGTTAGTAAAAGTTTTTCTTAATCATTAACATAGTGCACTAACACTAGGTTAGGCCACATAGTGTTCAACAACACAAGTATTCAAATAGAGGATGAATACCTTTAGTAACCACTCACACAACTAGATCAAAGATCAACACACCAATGGATTTATGTGGTAAAACCCATGCGGGGATACATCCATGGCCTCAGCCAACGTGGCCACTTGAAGAAATTTATTAATGCAAAAGAAAAAAAAAATGCAAGATAGTTACAAGAGAGTTTCTCACAATCGATCATTGGCAAATGACCCTCCATTCTCTTTAAATAGAGATCATGGACCAATCGGGTGTCAAGACACAGATCAATGTAGCCATTAAGATCGAGGAGAATATGAGCCTTCAGATCACTCTATGTTGAGAACATATTGTGACCATTGGATTACCTAACTACAAATGCATGCTAAAGAAACACACTTTTACCTAATGACACATTAAACCAAGTTGATCTTAACTAACTCTTAAGTGTCTAAATATCCTAACATCCCCCCTTAAGAACAACTTGGATAGGATTGAAGGATTTACAGAAGTGACACAATAGGAGAAGGAAAGAGACATTAGAGCCTATCCCCCCTTAATGTCATCTTTTTGAACTCCTAACATAGATCAAAGTTTGGAAAACTTCGCTTCTGTAAGAGACTTTGTGAAAATGTTTGCAACTTGATCTTCTATAAGGAAAAAGAGCACTTCAAAAACTTGATCGTGAATCAGATTTCCAATGAAGTGCATGTGTAGCTCGATGTGTTTGATGCGTTGATGTTGAAATGGATCTTTGGTGAGCTTGATGACACTCTGATTGTCACACCAGAGGGTTGTCAAATATTGCTGTTGGAATCCAAACTCCCAAAGGATCTATCAAAGCCACAAGGCTTCTTGATTTGCATGAACCACTTCTCGGTATTCTTCTTCTGCTGAAGAAAGAGAAATAGCCTATTGTTCCTTACAGGCCCAAGTGACAGGTATTGAACCAAGGTTGAAAACATAACCTGCGGTAGACTTTCGATCATTAGGGTCACCAACCCAATCTGAATAAGTATAATCAACCAATAAAAGAGTCTCCCCTAAATTGTAATGTATCCCAATCTGAACTGTCCCATGGACATACCGAAGTATCCTTTTAGGTTCTTTCTAATGACTTTCATGGGGTGTTTTCATATACAGGGAAACAATACCAACAACAAAGGAAATATCAGGTCGGGTATGAGTCAAATATAAGAGGCTACCAACTAATTGACGGTACAAAGTGGCATCAACTTCGAGAGAAGTATAAGTGGTAGTAAGTTTGACTCTAACATGGAAGGAAGAAGGGGAGAAGGGGTTGGTTTAGAGTTTTCCATGTGAAAGCGATGAAGGTCATAAGCATATTTAGACCAGGAAAGAAATATTCCTTCCTTGGTTTGCAAAACTTGGAGGCCAAGGAAATAATGCAAACAGTCTAAGTCTGTCATTTCAAATTTCTTATTAACACTGGTTTTCACATGATTTGAAAGTTTAGGGTCACTACTAGTGAGGATAAGGTCATCAACATAAAGAACAAGTACTATGCGATAGCTTCCTACTTTCTTGGTATAGACATTAGGGTTAGAATGACATCTAGAAAAGTCGACGTCAAGAAGAATGTTTTCCATTTTGGCATACCAAGCTTGAGAAGCTTGCTTAAGACCATAAATATATTTCTTAAGGTGACAAAAAAGGCTGGAGTCATTTTGGACATAGCCAGGAGGTTGTTCCATGTAGATTTATTCTTGCAAATCCCCATGCAAGAAGGCATATTTAACATCCATCCGATGGACCTCCCATTTATGTGAGGAAGCAAGGGAAAGAACAAGGTGGATGGAATTCATTTTTTTTATGGGGGAAAAGGTTTTATTATAGTCAATGCCTTCAACCTGAGAGAACCCTTTGGAAACTAACCAGGCCTTTTGTCTTTCAACACGTCCATTTGATGCATAATTAGTTTTGTAGACCCATTTACATTTGACAAGTTTTCTTCCTTTCGAAAGAGGTACAAGATCCCAAGTATCATTCACTATTAAAGAGAGATACTCTTCATTCATTGTTGTATCTCAATCTGGATGACTTGAAGCAACTGCGAATATTTCTGGATCATGAGTCTCTTAAACTTGAGCCAAAAGAGAAGAGGCTCACCAAAACTGTGAACGTGTTCGACGCTGATATGAATGATGACTGATAAGATCATCGACTACTTCTCGAGTTGAACGTACCCATGTGGGAACCTGTGGTGTTGGTGCATGTTCATGTTCAATGAACTCATCTGGAGAAACGTGAGTAGGCGAAGGTGGATTTTCATCCTCACTGTCATCATCTAAATAAGAATAAACTAGAATAGGAACAAAAGATGGCACAAACGTCGAATATGGTTTGCTGGTCGAAGAAGGAAAAAACATCGAATTGGGCTCATAGGCTAAGAGATTTTCATCAAATTTAAAATCTCTTCTAATAATAATTTCATTAAAATGAGGTTGAAGATGCCTGTAACCTTTGACATCTTCATACTATCCAAAAAAAATACACTTCTCACTTCTAGGCTGTAAAGCTTTCCTTTTCTCATCAAGAATGTGAGCCCATGCTACACTGCCAAATACACGAAAGTGGCTTAGATCTGGCTTAATTTTATTCCATGCTTTTTTCCGTGTTATATTTTTTAGATCCTTTGTGGGAATGCAATTTACTATGTAATTTGCACAGTTAATGGCTTCCACCCAATAATTAAGACTTAATCCCTTAGATTGGATCATACAATTAGCCATTTCTTTTAATGTATGCTACTTTCTCTCAACAACACGATACACCATTTTGTTGTGCTGTATATGGGACAATGTGTTGCATTTGGATGCCTTATGCAGTGCAATAACTTGTAAAATTGTTGTTCACATATTTTCCTCCATTATCTTTCTCCCTCCATTATCTTTATTAACCTTTGAGGTTGATTTTCATATTGTTTTTCTACAAGGGCCTTGTAGGCCAAAAACTTGTCAAACACTTCGCTCTTTAGTTTTAATAAGTAAACCCAAGTGCGTTTGGAGAAGTCATCAATAAAAGTTAAGAAATAATTACACCCAGAAAAAGAAGGAGAAGAAAGCTATCCAAACAAGTAATTGTGAACAAGCTGCAAAGGCGTCGAGGCATGCCAAGAGGCACATTTTTCAAAACTGCCCCGATGATGTTTTCCAAGAACACAATCGACACAAACACCATATCTACAATAAAAAAGAGGAAGAATAGTCACCATCTATTGATTACATAGTTGGTGCAATGAACGATAGTTTAAATGACCAAACTACTCATGCCAAAGTTTGCTCAAGTCATCACTATGAGCAACAAAAACTAATGGAAAAGACGATGACCCAAAGTTTTCAAACTTGTACAACCTGGTAATATCATCAACAATTCTAGTTGCGAGGACATGCTTATGACCTTTAAGATATTGAATTACAACTTGGCGAGGTGAAAAATCTACGGTTTTACCTTCACTTGAATGAGTGATCTAATATACTGACATAAGGTTGCAGGAAAGACTTGGAACACAATATATAATTGAAATGACCATTATCTACTTGAACTGTTCCAGACCCTACAACACTAATAGATATATCATCACCAATAAATATTTTCTTGGTGTTACATTCATTTAGATAAGAAAGATGGCTTTATATTTAGCCATATGATAAGATGCTTTAGATTCAATAAGCACTCATCAAAAAAAGAAGTAGAAGTTGCATTGAAGGAGAAACTATAAGCAGAAAGTGCATGTCCATGAGAAGAAGAAGAAGAATAATCAATACTGATGTTGTTCTTATTCATCGTTTCTTCTAAGGCATCCATATTTTTAAAACATTTGGACTCCACATGAAAATGTTCCCACAAAAGTTGAAATGTCTGTCAGTCTTCTTACTTTTACATTTTGCTTCTTTGTCACCATTAGGAGAAGAAGTTGGATGAGAGGGGTCGGGACCCTTGTTTTTATTTTTGTTATGGTGAGGATGTTGCTTCTTGATATTCTTGGATTTATCTTTCTATCGAGCCACTAAGGCTTTGTTGGAGGTACCTGCTGTTATTGGACAAATCGGTCTATGCGGACAAAGACTGATCTCCCTAAAATTGGAAACCAAGACTAGACTTGGAGTTACTTCACAAACACCTAGGATTTATTTTTCCTAAGTTTTTTCCTTATTTATTAGTCATTATTCAGTCTCCTATATTTTAGGAAGAAAATTCCTCTAGGGAGAATATTCTCTTCAATTTTCACTTCAGTTTGACTAGTTGAGTGGAGTTTAGATGCTACATTGGTTTTATCACCATGCAACATTGGGATCATCACTAGCTAATGCGCATTTTCCTTGGGATCATCACCATACTAGCACATTACTCATTATTCCCTGATCTCCTCCTTCCTTCACTCTGTTTCAGTCAGTTAAATGAAGACTGCTAGACTAGTTAACTCATAATAGGTGGCAATTCACTCCCGTAACTGCCTGAGAGACTAGACTAGGTGACAATTTACTCCTGTAATTACTGGTGTGTGTCCAGATCACTCTAGACCACCACTATGATGGATTAGTTACTCATGTATCCTATATTTATTGTAAATTATTCACTCTTTGAGTGTGGAATATAGTTATTGAGAATTCTTCCATTCTTTCTCTCTTGCTTCTTCTTTCACAATTTCTCTTTGTAAATGTGTGTGGTATTTTCTAGCTAGATCTATTCTGTGTAGGTTCAACACATTTACATGGTATCAGAGCCGACAGATCGCTAATAAAAAACTACACCAAATTCTTTTTGTAGGTACTGAAGATTGAAGAACGCAAAAAAGATGGATTATTCATTGACAATACTTCTCACGCCTCATAACTATTTGGAATGGAATCCAAAAATCCTACTTCTGCTTAGATGCAAAGGATTGTACCAAATAACTATGGCAATGGAAGTAAAGCCTGATTCCACCAATGAGAAAAATGACTTTCTCAATAGATAAGATATGACCATAGGATGTATCGTCTGGTTTATTTCTCCTGAAATTCTCCATCAAGTATGTGATGACTCACAAGAATCAACTCCAAATGAATTATGGACCAGATTGGAGGTTCTGTTCGGAAATAAAGAAGATTGTGAAGATTTCATGCAGGAGGTTGAACAGATAGAGCCATAAGAGAAGCCATCAGAAGATCAAGCCTCTTATTATGAAGAGTCTTCTACAAAAGTATTTGCACAAATTTGTATTCCATTAATTGAATATGATGTCTACTCCATTTCAGATTTGTTTTCTGAATTAAATGTGGAAGATATATGGCACGCATCTCAGGGGTCACATGCAAACACTTTTCCATGCACAATGCATGCATCGTAGGAGACAAAAAGAGAGCCTCGCACATAAGAATTAATTATGATATTTTTTAAGACTAATTTGCAGAAACAAATTGTATATTTGAATTCCTCTTGGAAAAATATCCAATTTCAAAAAAACAATAATCTGAAACGGAGTCTGGGAAGTGAAGTTTTGATCATTTTAAAATCAACAAAATTTCAGCGTTTTTCCGGAAACGGCCACACAGTTTTCAAAATTTCATCCAAAATTTATTTGGATATTATTCATTACAAGAAGAGAAAGTGGATATGTGTGGACATCTCAATGATGCATCTACTTCATCAGATCCATGCAGATATCTACATCTTCAACAAAATCTTCAACGAACACAAACTTGCATAGTTGCGAGGTCTTCTTGGAGTGAAGGTCATGGTTGCTTAGCAACTGCTTTTTGTTCCTTCTCATTTTTTTTATGCATTGTAATTTGCGGGTGGGTTTTTCCTATGAGGTTTTCCCTCTTTCCTCATTTATTTCAGTGTATCTTTTGTATTTGGGTACCTAACATGGCCTCGTTGTCGGGACCCATTCTTTATTTTCACCATAGTGATGTTCGGGGGGGTGTTGGAGTTACTTCACAGACACCTAGGATTTATTTTTCCTAATGTTTTTCCTTGCTTATTAGTCATTATTCAGTCTCCTATATTTTAGAAAGAAAATTCCTCTAGGGAGAGTATTCTCTTCATTTTTCACTTCAGTTTGACTAGTTGAGTGGAGTTTAGATGCTACACTGGTTTTATCACCATGCAACATTGGGATCATCACTAGCTAATGCACATTATCTCTGGGATCATCACCAGACTATCACATTACTCATTATTCCCTGATATCCTCCTTAATTCACTATGTTTCAGTCAGTTAACTGAAGATTGATAGACTAGTTAACTCATACTAGGTGGCAGTGCACTCCTGTAATTGCCTTAGAGACTAGACTAGGTGGCAGTTTACTCCCATAACTTCTGGTGTGTGTCCAGATCACTCTAGACCACCACTATGACAAATTAGTTACCCATGTATCCTATATATTTTGTAAATTATTCACTCTTTGAGTGTGGAATACGGTTAATGAGAATTCTTCCATTCTTTTTTTCTTGCTTCTTCTTTCACAATTTCTCTCTGCAAATGTCTGTGGTATTTTCAAGCTAGATCTATTCTATGCAGGTTCAACACATTTACATAAAATAGAACCATAAAGTGCATGTCCATGAGAATAATAAGAATAATAATCAATACTGATGTTGTGCTTCTTCATCGTTTCTTCTAAGGTGTCCAACTTTTTAAAACATTTGGACTCCACATGACAATGTTTCCCACAAAAATTGAAATGCAACACTTTCTTGAAATAGGGCTTTAATGAACCTTTTGCCTTATTTCAAAAAAAAGTTCTTCTTCAACAATCAAGGATTTTATGCTTTGGATGATAGAGGATAAGTGAACATTGTCAGTTGCGACAAAATATTGTGTAACATAATGCCCCCCAAAGTATGAAGCTAGAAAGGGGTGAGAGCGAAAATAATTTTCTATGTGAGTATTGAAACAAAGAACTCATCGGTTGGAGATCTTACAACAACAAACAAGGAATTATAGTATCATCACTGAGGTAGGAATTCCCATACTCAGAATACAAATGACTCAAAGTATAAGAGCTTACATACAAATATCCATGTCAAGTAAGATAGCTCATGACCACAAAATTACACTGTGGATCCATGCCACAATATCTCAAATCTGAACATAGCCACCAAAAATACACTGTGGATCTATGTCATAACGACTCAAATTTGAACATAGACACGAGACATACACCGTGGATCTATGTAACAATACATTCTCAAAATACTCCATTGCAACATGGATCTGATCAGACGAGATCCAGGGTCTTCATTTCCATCCTTCCATAGTACGAATCTAACCATGTGAATATAGGTGTCGAAGTAGAACATGGTAGAAACCATATCATTACCAGTCAATGATGAAAACCGTTAACATATGCGAGAGGAACCACCAATGATAATGATGGCCCTCAAGGTGCATAAGTACATTCTATTGAGTGAAAATAGATGATCTGAAGTCGAACACTCATAGAATCATTCGATCGAAGGTCATTTATGAAAACCTGTCATTGAAGGCGAGGAAAATTTTCATTGAGGTATGCAAGTTTCAAGGTACTGTAAGTTTCTAAGCCAACTTCCTAGATAATGTGCTGATGTTGATAGGAAGTGGTTCGTTGCAGGAGGCCCTTGATCTATTTCCCATCAACGTCACGAAATATGTACAAGGATTTGAAGTAGATTAGAGTATAGAGTGATTTAGGACTCACTCATGGATGGATGACACTGTAAAAGGTTAACGCTATAGAAATAAGTTAGTTGGAATTCTGTTGAACATATTGATGACACGTCAACTGTCTTGGCAACATTAACTCAAAATGAGGATCACATACCAAACTATAACACTGGAGAAAAGTATGACCAACAAGAGACAAGTGGATTTCCCAATCTGACACGAGGAGTGAAAGAGTGTCATGTTCAAGAGTGACTCTCTACCAAAAATTAATACAGATTTAATACAAGTTCCTTTCCGAATTCCCCCCCACCATTTATGGCAAGTACCTCTTTATTTTAACACAAGCTTGAGGAGGATAAAATATGCTTGTACTATAAGCTCATCCTTTGGATGAGTCCTTCAAAGTATTTTTAATGAACCCTAGGAAGGAGTGGTTCGGTCCCATATGGGTCTTTCGAAGTACGTTTTATGAGTCCAGAGAAGTAAACTCGGTGGTTTTTCATGTTTAGGGAGTTTGAAAAATACTCATAGAAAACTCCAGGATTGACTTTTTCGTAAATTTAGTCTCCCAAGCCCGAAAAAGTGTAAAATAATACCTACGAGAATTCTTCTAGTCATGTTTGACTAGAGTATTCATTTTTCGTAATTAATCATACTCAACCTCCAAAAAGGGGTAAACTAATACTGAATAGATGCTCTTTCAAATTCTTTAATGAGTGTGAAAGGAAACAAGTTCGCTCGACAATCTTTTCATATTTACAGGGTTTTGAAAAGAGATTAAATAAAATCCCTATCATGTTTTTGTATTTTTTAAAGTTTTTGTAAAAGACTATAAAAACATACTCAACCACAACTTTATGTTTCAAATATTGATCCGTAATCTGCACAATCTATAACAAAACATCATTCATGCTCAACAATTATGTCAACCAATGAGGCACTATATAAAAATGGTAAAAGTGAAAAAGAATATTTAAAAGGAATATTCTTCACTCAGTTAAAAATAGTTAAAAGTCATTTTTTTTTACCATTGTGTGTTTTTACCTTTCCAATAGTGAGAAAAAAACCCCATTTGATTGATTCTTCAGGTGACAATTGCGAGTATATCTATGGACGAAATCAACTCTCATTTTCTCCAGGTTATAGATCTCCCCCTCTTCTTTCATTTGATGGTCAATTTTTTCGATTCCAAGCCATTTTAGGTGTTTTGGGGCTTCTTGACAAGCCATGAAATGCGCTTCCCAGGTTTTGTAGGCTACCCCTAACGAGGACTGTGAAACTTAAGAGTATCACAGTCTCTCTTAATTGAGAAGTACAAAAATGTCGCTCTGTGGGTAAAAACAGGGTGCGACATTCGTAAAGCTAGAAAACTGTCCTCATTTTGAGTTGTCAAGATTGAAATTTTTTGATGTTGTTTGAAAAATAGGTTCTCTACTTGTTTGCAGACTTTTGGCCGGGGAAAATGTTGGAATGGAGGGAAAGAGAGCATGAAATGGAAGATCAAATTGCATGCAATGACCCAAACACCATGTTGGCTCTCTAGAGGTGTGGGTTGGAAAAATTCTTCTAGATCCATGACATGAGAGATCAAGTTATACTGTTAGAGTTCCTGGTAAAGATGTGGGAACTCGATGAACAAGTGTTCAAGGTCAATGTCCATGATTTGTCTTTGGAAATCAAGGACATCTATTTTTTGACTGGGCCCTCAAGGAGAGGAGAGTGAGTGTCTTTGTTTGGATTCAGGGGATTCAGTGAAAAGACCGAGAATTATATCTCATAACATTGTGTTGTTGGAACAAGGAAAAGTAGTGGGAAAATTCCCATAAAGAACGTTAGAGATATTTCCTTGAGGATTGTTCTTTTAACCATCACTTGAGTTGTTGGAAGTGTAGGTCCTCATTTATCCACCAACTCCCAAATGCAATATGTAGTCTATTGAATTTTCGATATGAGAAGATATTGTATGTGAATGAATATCTTGTTACAATGATGAATGTTCTATATATAAAGAACATATGGTGACCATGGTGACCACCCATGAAGAGATGCGTCTCTTGGGTAATAAATATATTTATACTTTATATTATATTATACATATAATATAAATATACTTTATACTTTATATTATATTATACATGTAATATAAATATAATTTATACTTTGTATTATATTATACATATAATAGTTCTCGAGGTGTAGGATAGTCGGTGATGGAGTGTGCTGTTAAGGCACTCCGTGATGTTAAAGTCACCGGTTTGAAAACTGCATGGACAAAAAATCCAACCATGTTAAGGGTTGGTGTGGCTCAGGCCGAGTGCGATCCCTGGGTGATTTTGACGGCTTAGATTCCCCTGAGTCACGGTTTCTTAGCCATAGGCTAGTCCCGCAGGTCACAAACAAACTAGCAAACATAAATAAAAATATTATACATATAATATAAATATACTTTATACTTTATTATATATATTTATACTTTATATTATAAATATATTATTACATTAATAAAATTATAATAAATAATATTGCTTAATAATTATTAATCTTATTATTAATTATCAATCTAGTAGAATGTCTTTCTGATGCTGCCCAAACATCAACACTCCCTCTCAACGAGGGAGACATTCTACATTATGCCAAGATTACCTTTGAAGATTACCTGTGGGTATCTCTCAAATAGCTTCAACATGTCACCATGACATCCATTACCTAGCAATGCATCTATACCTCATCATGTGCACCATTGTGACCTCACAGGAAATGCATCCAAAGCCCATGGGTAGTTCTCAAATAACTACAACATGTCCCCATGACATCCACTACCCTACAATGCATAAGTACATGATCATATGCACCCTTGGTCTCAGTGCCAACCCTTTTTCATGCTGGATGAGATCCATCTGTCTTAGTGCCAACCATTTTTCATGTTGTATGAGAACACTCAGTGCCAACCCTTTTTCATGCTGGATGAGTTCCACCCATCTCAGTGCTATCCCTTTTTCATGCTGGATGAGAACACTTAGTGCCAGCCCTTTTTCATGCTGGATGAGTTCCACCTGTCTCAGTGCCAACCCTTTTTCATGCTGGATGAGAACACTCAGTTCCATCCCTTTTTCATGCTGGATGAGTTCCATATATATCAGTGCTATCCCTTTTTGATGCTGGATGAGAACACTCAGTGTCAACCCTTTTTCATGCTAGATGAGTTCCACCTATCTCAATGCCAACCCTTTTTCATGCTGGATGAGGACACTTAGTGCCAACCCTTTTTCATGCTGGATGAGTTCCGCCTGTCTCAATGCCAACCCTTTTTCATACTGGATGAGAACACTTAGTGCCAACCCTTTTCTATGTTGGATGAGTTCCACATGTCTCAGTGCCAACCCTTTTTCATGCTGAATGAGAACACTCCCTATGAAGAGGGACCACGCAAATCTTGTCCCTAAAGTACTCAAACTTCATCTTCAACAATAGCTTGGTAAACACATCCACAGCTTGATCCTATGTAGTCATGAAACTGGAGCCTCACTACTCCCTTCTGCATTATATCCATGATATAGTAATATCCGATCTCTATATGCTTCGACCTATCATAGACCATGAGGTTCTATGATGACTTCATGCAACTCTAGTTGTTTTACCAAATGTAGGTCACCTCCAGTTCAAGACCAAATAACCCAAACATAAGTTCTTGAAGCCACACTGATACTACACATGCTGCCAAATACTCAGCTATAGCCGTATTTAACACCACACATGACTGCTTCTTGCATCCGACGGAGCCTATTACTCCTTATTCTAGTACCCAAATCCCTTTGGAACTGACCGCCCAACTCCCTCTCAAGCACTTAATATAAACTAAATCTTCAACCTTTTGTAACACCCCTGTTTCCCCCAGCTTGTAATTAATCATAAAATAGGATTACCATGCTAAGGCATGTGGACAATGTAAATGTATTATTTTTTAAGTTGCCAATAACTGAATGTGGGGGTGAAGTCTTGAAAGTACTGGCCATGATATCACTAGAGGAAATAATGTGGAAACTATAAGAGAGGGTCATTATATCAAATAACCCCAAATTCCTTTGATGAGGATAATAAACCTCCTTCGGATCCCAAGGAGAGAAATCAGTTAATGACGAAAGGACCAGTGGTTGAATTGTCAACCACTCCCATGAATGGAAGCATGACCAAAAACTGCAGAATGTCACCCTGAAGTACCACTGGTTATGACAGACCAAGCTGACCAGATTTCCCTTCTGATAGAAGGAACAAGATGAGTTGAGAACCATCCGGGAAGGAAAGATATACAAATCGATAAGGAGAATGCGAGGATCTCTCCAACAGATAATGAACAGAAGGCCGCAAGCTTGATGCTAGGTGATCATCTGATAAACCTCACCGAGGCCATAACAGAGAAGGAAACCTCTGAAAGTTTGAAGAGAACAAAACTCGAGTAGAAGATGAAACAAAGAAAGAGTCCTTGAGAAATGCGATAATTCTCTGCTGATATCATGGCTTGGCACGGGGGTGGCCAGAGTGCTAAGAATGAATTTCTCTGAGCCTATGGTTGGGTGGAAGGATGAAAACCCACAATCAGTTAGTTGGCTACCACCTGTAATAGATAAGTAATCACATATCTTGTGTATTTAAGTGGTACTGTGAATTAAAGTTGAATATCCTATGAATGTTGCAGGTATAGATATGTTTGCTTAATGATTTATAATGTACCCCTTTTTGGTGTCTGCTTGATTGTATAATCATGCAAGTAGGAAATTATATGGATGTGATATTGTTTATACTTGTAAATGCTTGCGTCCCGTGGGGTCTTAAGCTAGATCCACGAACTGTGATTTCGTCGACCTTGGGCATAGTTTCATGTATGCATGACGACCCTCCTAGTTGTTCTGAGTCCCTTGGAGGATGGAGTTTGTTAAATCTCAGGAGAGATAGTGAACGTATGCACAGGATCTCTGCGAGGAAAACATAGACCGAGCACCACTTAAGTTCTAGAGTTGAGGAACAAACATAAGGGGTGCGCCGAAGGATTCTTCCAAGTGTTACGCTCTAGAGAAAGATCACAAGGCTCTTAAGTCTTTTAGAGCCAACCAAGCTCAGGAAGAATAGAGAGATTGAAGTATTGAAAGGAAAGGCTCCTTTGTTCAAATGATGAACGAATGAGAAACTATTCGAGAGGAGCCAAGGTCCGTTGTGACCGTTGGATATGGAAAGGAGTGCGGGAGTTAACCCCTTGAGTCCTTTGGAATTTGTGAGTTCAAAGAACTGTGAGTTCGTCATAAGGGAAGTTAAAATCCCTGAAGTCCCGAAGTCCCAAATTTAATCTGGACCGTGTATCTATGGATTTGTTGGGATCCTTCTCGACCGTTCGATCTATGAGATTCAGAGTCCACGCTTCGGGAGAATCGCGTTTTGGAGTGACCAAAACCCCGAAGGCGAAGTTACAGAGCACTTAGGAGACACTCACAAAGTTACCGAACACTTTGAAACTCAGTAAGGAGTGTTTGAGCGAAATTTTCCAGGAGGGCATAGATATCCCTTTGAGGAATAGAAGGGACAGAGACCCTCGAGGTCTGAGCAGTTGAAGATCATAAGAGATAGTGATAAGAGGGAACAAGAGTAGGACTTATTCCAAGTCCCTAAGCTCAGAAGAGATACGCACTTTTCATAAGTGCAGACGAGATCCAAGAGACAGACTCATAGGAAGAACAAAGGCTAAGGCCTTTGAATACCTAGAAAATCCTCTAAGCTAGAGGAAGCAAAAATCTCAGGAGGAGGAGAGACATCAACTGCCAGGTTGGTTGTGGAGAGGAGCCTGGACCATTAGATCAACATCCAGTGAACAAAGGAAGCATAGAGGAGAGGAACAGATCCCATCTGTTGGATCTGAGCGCGAAGGACCAGTAACCATTGGATCCGGAAGTAAATGCATGAGACTTAACCCTTGTGTGCGCAGGAGAGTGGACTTGTCAAAGTCCAAAAGTCCCAAATTAAATTGGGACCATCCATTGTCAAGGAGGACAGGTGGTGTAAGATCCACAACTTCGGAGGTTAGTGGATAGGGAGGAGGAAAAATAGTCGTAGTAAATTCTGGCCATTGATCGCCAGGGGACTCGCATCAACAGATCAATAACTCCAGAGAAATCACTTCGAGAGTTTCCCATTGAGAGTTGAAACTCCCAAAGCTCAGAGATTCGGAGCCCCAAAGTAAACGTTGACTGTCAGATCATCCGAAGTAGATCTGAACCGTCATATCTAGAGGACAGGTGGCGTGAATCTGTGGATTTCGGGTAAAGACCCAAAGTAAACGTCGATCGTCAGATCGTCTAAAGTAGATCCGAACCGTTAGATCCAGAGGACAGGTGGCGTGAATATGTGGATTCTGGGTGCAGACTTGAAGTAAATGTCGACCATTGGATCGTCCAAAGTAGATCTGAACCATCATATATTCTGAAGTAAACCTCAAGCGTCGGATTGCCAAAGTGAATCTGAGCCATCATATCAACAGCTTTGGGAAATCCATTTGAGAGTTTCTCAGTTGATAATTGAGATGAGAAAAGTCTGAAGTTCTAGAAATCCGAAGTGAATCCCAATCGTCTAATCAGTTGAAGCAGATCTGAGCCATCAGATTACCCAAAGTAAATCTCAAGCATTGGATCGCCAAGGTGAATCTGAGTCATCAGATACTGTCTATTCAAGAGAAGGCAAGGTTTGAGAGTTGAGATTTCCAAAGTCCGAACTTCCAGAAATATGAAGTAAATCTCAATCGTTCGATCAGCCGAAGTGAAGCTGAGTTGTCAGATCGTCTGAAGTGAATATCAAGTGTCGTATCACAAAAAGTGGATTTGAGCCATCAGATCCAAGGGAGACGTGGAAAAAATCTGAGAACTCCGGATAAATATCCGAAGTAATTTGTAGCCATCAAATCTAAGGGAGACGTGGAGAAAATATGTGGACTCCGGGTAAAGACTCAAAGTAATCCTTGATTGTTATATCAAGAGGACGGGCGTCAGTGGATTATAGCCTTCAGATAAAATCCATTGGAAAAAAGGGTGAAGTTTGAGATTTGAGATCTCAGAAGTCTGAAACCCGAAGGAGATCTCAACCGTTTAATGAGAAGAGAGCCACAAGACCATTGATCCAGTTGAAAGGTCAACCAATCGAAGTAAAGGTAGGGTCGTTGATTAGGAAGACATGTGTCCGCAGATCGTCAACTCGGAATATTGAAGTACAGAAGAGAGCAGGGTTTTGAGAGTTGAAACTCCCAAAACCCGAAATCACGAAGGAGATCTCATCCATTGATTTTGCAAGAGGTCAGATATGATCCGTAGGTCTGAGAGGGGAAGATATGAATCTCTAGTTTTCAAAGTACCATCAATATTGGGAGATTGACGGTCCCGTAGCATTACAGGGATAGGAGTTGCATGGACATTAAAAAATTGAGGGCGGGCCACAATTCAAACCGTGGATTTGAAAAGAGGACATGTGGAGGCTCCAGGAGAATTGCAGGTCAAAAAGTAGTTTGATTAAAACCTCCTTTGGCCACGTTCACAATCACATGGTCCCATAAGTTCATCAACCAAGGTCACATCAAGAGGGGTCTTATCCAGAAAAGGAGATAAGGCCTAATACTCTGAGATTTCATAGGGGAGCAAAAGGGAATGTCGCGGGTGCCATTAAACTTGCACCAAGAATCCGAAAAGTTTTGTGTTTAATTACAGAACGAGACCATCAAGGTCTCATGGAGTCGTTTGGCTTCAGAATCAGAGATCCTTGACTAGGAGGTCAGACTGGTTCCCTGACTTTCCAAATTAGAAACCATGAATGGACATTTTGTCCTTTAAGAAAAGCTAAAATTTTTATGCTTCATCGTGGGTGTGTTACAAATTGGTATCAGAGCATGGTTACAACACTTGGCCTACTTGGGTTCATGTACGAGTCGTGTAAGGAGGTATTGTTATATGCATTTACTCCTTGAGGAGAAGGACTACAGATTGAACCTGTGGTTTTGGGAATTCTTGTTGAATTTCAACAGAAGAATTTCTTTAGCCTATTGTCAAAGTGATAGCTATTCTTACCAAAGTAGGGATATGCTACTTAACATTTATAATAAGACTTGAATGCAGATAGATGAAGGTGGAAGGGTTCTATCAAGGGCAGCTGAAGCCCGACAGACGGATAACCTGGTGTTCGTAACACCGCTTCTAAGCATGGGCAATTGGAACTTCAGGCACTGATGATGGTAGATTATATAATGGTTAATACCTTTGTGGGCTTAAAGGAATCTGATAGGATCAGGTATGATATCTGGCAGTTATATTTACTGCTCTATATTAAAATCAAAGTATATAACTCCTCATGACCAGAGAAAAGTGAAATGGGTAAAACCCTATGGACGCTAAGGCAAGAAGGTTTTCTTGCTAGACGTTTTCGCATAAAGAGGAAAGTGACCTTGGTTGGTTATTGCCTTGAAAACAAGCAAAATCAATATGAGATATGACTGTGAGATTAGTCCTGTAAGTTACTGAAATATTAAACTAAAGGACACTAATGATGAAATTAAACTATCAAGTGAATGCATGAGGTAAAAAGGTGCAAGAGGTGCACCTACTTATAAACGAATGTGTATACATGAAAATAAGGAGGATTGAAAGATCCTTGGGATAAGAATATAGAATCCTGACATGTCCATGTGTGTGAATGACATGGAAAAAGTGCAAGCAATAAGCTAGCAGGATGAATATTTATTTGTGTTTAATTATGCTTGAGTGCATAGGTTTAATGCATTGTGGAGCTTCCTAATATGAAGCCTGCTATTAATACCAGTTAGGTATGAATGATATTGAACGTGTAAGTGATGCACATGTAATGATGTAAGAGTATAACTATAGATACAATATGGTTTCCCTGATGAGTGAAATATAAAGAAAAAAATGCTCTTGTCCAAAATAAATGAATACTTTAGATGCATGACTGACTCCATTCTGAGGAGTCATGAAAGTTACGTCCTGAATAATAGCTTGAGGGGGAATGTATTCCCTTTCCTCAGGAAATACTATTATAATTAGATAAAAAGGGAAAATGAGCAAAGATGCTCTATTGTCATAATAAGAGGCAAATGATTATGCCTTTGAGAATCACATGAGAAGGATTGTGAACAATCCTAAGTTGAATGATATTAAAGGTAGAGATGTAGGTGGGTTGTGAAACATACCTATGACTACTACAGGCAGGTTTAGTATTATGAATATGGTTAAGTACATCATGGATGTAAGTTAACAAAACCAGAATATGTATGGATACATAATTTGGGTACATGACAAAGATGCATGTTTATATTCCTTATGGGATATTTGGTAAACTACTAAAGCTAACTCAAGGTTGAGGCCATCACAAATAGTGATGGATATGCAATAAGGAAGTTGCATGCTGAAGGAGTTCCCTGTGTGACGAATCTGTCAGGAAAACAAAGTCACAACCTTAATCACTGCTGAGAATTAAGTAGTGAGACACAAGCTTATATATATATATACCAGAATCCTGGATTACATTTTGAAAAACATCATGTAATGAACAAAAGACTAATAAATGAGTATTGACCATTCTGATAACCGAATGGTAATGTGCAGGATGCACAGGTTCATGATCCATTATGAACAAAAAATTGCTATTAAAGGATGTTGTTGTATTCCAAAAAGGTTAGGGTGAGGCCTAACCAAGGCTGCTCAAGGAAAAGAGCAGGAAGATCCCAACAGGGAGTAAGTTGCAAAAGCAGAGAAAATACAGTGAGTCCTTAGAAATAACTCAGTTGGGCTGAAAAGTCCTAGGCAATGTAGAAAAAAATTGAAGAAGGGGAGAGCCCTCAATTATTTTCTTGCTGTGTATTATGTTTTTCTCTAGGATGAGAAAGCTAGTACGTTGATGAAAGTAAATGTTTTGATACCATAGTGATGAGGATTGTATTACTATAGAAATGATTGAGAATTGTTGTATTGCACTCATGAAAACATTAAGGATAATGTGATGCAGTGCATACGGATATGCTAGGACATATCTGAAAATGTTTTTTTAATTTAAATGCTTTGGTACTTGCATTTGTTTTTAATTTACATGACGATTAATGTGTTTATGATGTATTCCATATGTAGAAAGAAATAAGATTGGAACTGTTGAGAAAGACAGTTGCCAATAATGAACAATCTTAATCAAAGGATGACTATGAGAAGGTTCTTGTTGAAATATTGTTTAAGGGACTTTAAAAGTCCCCATGGAGCACCACTGATGGGGTAATATTAGAGGGGGTGCTAGCAACCATAACTGGTATAAAAATGTTCATGCCTATGTGGCACAAGGTATGAAGGTATTGGGTAAGAATCCCTTCTAAAATATTTTACGGTCTTAATGTTATGTATGAAACATTGAAAGGCAGTTGTATTCCTTGGATACCCAAGTAGGGTATGATTCAGGAAGGAGAACCTGAATGATGGAGGTGTGAACCTATGGTAGTAAAGACTGATTGTAATCCTCGGAAGAATTCATGCACTAATATGTCATGAATACATGGACCAATCAAGGAATGATTGGAAACAAAAGTGCTCATATGCATTGAGGGAACACATGCTGCATAAAATGACAGACAATGGATTTTTTAGTAAGAAAGGAGGACCTTCCAATGTTTTGCTTACATGATGTAAGCGCCGAAGGAAAAATAATCTGGGTGTCCATGAGTGTTGGCACCCTGGTTATTAATGGAGGAATAATGCTTAAAGGCATTCATGTGAAACTTTTGAGTTTCATGTGTATTGATTTGGGAATCATGATGATCCTGTGGCCGGAAGCATAGTCTTGCTGCAACAATGAATGAGAATGAATAAACCATATGGTGAAAATCTTGGCTAAGCTCCAACGCACCATGGAAAAATACTTTTAGTAAAGTGTGGGAGACTTAAAATCAATGCGAGGGTGCATTGGGTATGAATGTGGCCATGAATGTTGGCACATTCATTAAAGTCAGTTGATATCTGAATTACATTCTGAAAAATTTGGTAGGCTGAAATGATGCATAGGTAAGGGATGATGTATCCTTTTGATTTGTATCCTTGAATAGATGAAAATGACTTGGACGGTTAGTATGCTTGATTTTGAAAAGGTAAGGTGCATGAAAACTAACAAATTGTTTGGCCGAGGAATGTCGAAATTGCAGGAGAAAAATTGGATAAGGAATACCAATTGCCTACTCAACCAAACTGCAAGGAATGGTATTTCCTTTTTGAGAAATTGAATTTGATTGTTAGTATGCACAATTATGAAATTGTTTGTGATGACGTTATAAAGGTGCAATAAAATGTATGTGCATGGAAACTAACAATTTGTTTGGTTGATTGAAGTTGAAAGTNATTGTAAGCCTATAAGGAAGACCAATTTCCTACCAAGCCAAACTGCAAGGAATGGCATTTCCTTTCTGAGAAAGTGAATTTGATTGTTAGTATGCACAATTCTGAAATTGTTTGTGATGACATTATAAAGGTGCAATAAAATGTATGTGCATGGAAACTAACAATTTGTTTGGTTGATTGAAGTTGAAAGTGCAGGAAGCAAAGGAGTCTTGAATATGGCAGTGTTGTAAGCCATAAGGAAGACCAATTGCCTATTGAGCCAAACCGCTATGGGAAGGAAAGTCCCATAATTATGAATCTGTTTCCTGTGCGAAACAAATATGGAAACAAAATGTGGAATTTGGATATCTGTGGGTCACAGATTTACAATAAAATTTTGAATTTAAAATTTATGATGATGTCTCATGAATTTTTATATGCCTATGATATGGGTGAGAAAGAGTATAATCCGATCGCATAAAATAAAGACTGACTTGAGAGAAGGAAAGTAAAATTTTTCCCTATCTATGATTGAGTCGGGAGAAGGAGAGCAACCTTCATCCCTAACTATTTCTGTGCCAGGGGAAGGAGAGTAACCTTCAACCCTAATTTTCGTTGAGTCGAAAGGATGTCAAGTTGTAAGAGCATGAAAAATGGCTACTGCTGAGCCATGAGAAACCCTTGGTAAGCCATGATCACCTAGAATATATTGTGTTGAGGTAACACAAGCTGAAGGGATTCCTCGATAGAGCAAGTCTGAGGGATGCCTCGACTGTAAGACTCAATAGAGTCTCTGTAATTATTTCTGTGCGAGAAAACCTTTGCAAGGCAAGAGGGATCACCCGAGGAACTGTATAGCAGAGAAGGGGATGCTTGAGCCTGGGCCTGGAAGGTGAGTGACCACAAGGAAGAGAAGACCTTAATATTTCTTGTAAACTATTGATTGGGATCATGCACAAAATGGGTAATTATTCTTGTGCAAGAAAACCTTGGCAAGGCAAGATGGATCACCCGAGGGACTATATATTAGAGAAGGGGATGCCTGAGCCTGGGCCTGGGCCTGGGCCTGGAGGGTGAGTGACCACAAGGAATATGAAACCATGAT
>JASDQU010738159.1:37175-48514 GCA_032191745.1 Picea mariana
TAAAGCTAAGGAAGTTTAGAAGCTACATGGTTCACACTATGTCGATATCTCAGTATCTAAAACTTAATTAAATAAGTATTTGTTTAAAGGAATTACATTGTGTTAACATTATTGTTTAAGGATCCCAGGTTTATACTAATATCTTTTTCATGTTCTTGTTATTGGTTGAAGGGTTTTTCATTGATTAGAGAACTCAATTATCTTTCCTTATATCAATAGAGTTTCTCAAATTGTTTGTGCAATTATGACTTTTCTTTGAGCAAATTCTTGTAATGATAGGGTCACAACAATTTAGCTTGGGTGATTGGATAGCATGTTTGTCATCCTCCCCACTCGGGTTCAATTCTCATGAGTGACATATTGGCCTACTATGATGAGGCTAAAAGGGCAGATGCTCCCAAGATAGAGGTCCACTTTGGCATGCCTCGAGATGCCTCAGTCTTTGCTAAGCCACAAGTTCTTGGTATATTTGGCTTGCAGGTTGTTGGATATACTACACAAAGTTTTTTTTGTTAAAACAAAAACCTGCGTCAACGATAAGAGATTTTATTTTCCATGATCCACCCTTGATCCATAATGGATCATTATATAATTTGTCATCTATCTTGGTACTTTATGGGTGAAAAATTATAGGAATTGGCTTGCAAGGCCCATTTTAGTGGTAAGTCCTAGTTTGAAAATTTGGGGTCTAGAATCTTCTAGAGCCATTTTGAGGCATCAAACAAAACTTTTTGGGGTCAAAACTGTGTGAGCATAAGTCTCAACTCCTTATCTTGTTTTATACACTGAGGATTTTTCAACAATGTGAAAATCACCTCAATCGGAGTTCGTATGTGGAAGTTATGCCTCCCACAAGTTGACATACCTTGTTGACCACCATGGAATTGAGTGGATGGCATGTTAGCACCCATTATCCACACATGTGGATCTAGTCATGTGTGGACTTTCAAGAGTATTCTAGAAGGTATAAACATAACACTAATTGAGGGTTGAGGATGCAAAAACCCTAACCCAAGATGACTATCAGGCTATGTTAAAATACTAGGCCACTAGGAGGAGAAGTAGTCCATTTTGTTAGCATTGTGTACTTGTTCCATAGTTGAGAAGAGCATCTAAGAGTGGGATTTAAGAGAATAACAGAGGAGGAAGACAATTTTGTAGCATCCATTCAGGTCGTAGTGTCAAAGGAAACTCCATAGTTAGTAACCATTTCTTTATATTTGCATTTTCATAACTAAAGAAAAGAGAGCAGAGCATAGGTCTCACCTTCTAGCTGGGTTTCCTCCCGTTTAAGGTTTTCCAGGATACATCTTGTGTTCATTTGTGTGGATGGTGTGTTCATTTGTTTGTTCTTTCATTTTTTCAGTTATTTTCATAAATTTGAGCAATACACTAGTGATAATGAATCTAAGATCTAAGGAAATAAACCCACATAATAAAAGATTTCAACATAATACAAGATTTGTTGTGACAAACTATTCCAGTGGAATATCTATGGTAGTTTACAAATCATATTGGTATCAGAGCAGTTCTCTTTGGGGTATTTGTGGAAAGTTGCAAGATCTAGGAATTGACTTAAGAAGGAAGTCATAGAATGCTAGCCATGGCAAATGAATCCATTCATAAAACCCCTAAGGATGCAATAGAAGAGATATTTGCAAGGTTGGAAGAGTGAGTTGTTGACATCTCTTGTACCATGGCCCTCTACATGATGGCTCTGAAGGACAAGGTCAGACCTTATGGGGTGGTTGGTGGCTCTAAATCAAAAGTTGGATCGGATGATAAATCGAGAGATAGTGAAGACCCATAAAAGGAGTAAAAAAAAAGAGCTCGAGAAAGAGCAGCCAAGTTCCAATGCCATCACTCATTCACAACCTTTGTTTAAAACGAAAGTGAAAGTGGAAATTAAGCCATCTCAACGTGATATTGATGTTGTTAAGTCGAATCATTAGTTGCAACAGTTAGAAGTGTATTTCAATGTAACACACCCCATACTCACTTATGATCATATGTCACAAAAATTTAATCTTTGTCATACAATAATACAAATTCTCTTACATTGCTCATTAATACTCTAATGCCATTAATTAATTGATTTCAATGTTCTCGAGGGCTCATACAGCCTTATACTAAGCTAGGATACCAATATGAAGTATGCCTTGCACATGCAACAATATGCAGACCCAACAACAACACGCAAAACCATGTATACCTTATAATAGCATGCATAGTTACAAGCATTCACAACATAACATAATTAAGTCGAATAATTGTTTGCAATAGTTAGAAGTGTATTTCAATGTAACACACCCCATACTCGCTTATGATCATATGTCACAAAAATTTAATCTTTGTCATACAGTGATAAAAATTCTTTTACGTTGCTCATTAATACTCTGATACCATTAATTAATTGATTTTAATGTTCCCGAGGTCTCATACAACCTTATACTAAGCTACGATACCAATATGATGTATGCCTTGCACATGCAACAATATGAAGACCCAACAACAACAGACAAAACCATGTATACCTTATAATAACATGCATAATTACAAACATTCACAACATAACATAATTAAGCACATATAACCACACGTTAATCAACGTAGAAAGCACATAACATAAAGAACACATATCTTTAATGAAAACACCAACTGGTTGTAGACCTTAAATGTTTCACCTAGCCATAGACATTATTGTTCTAACACTCCCAACAGCAAGTCACCCCCCAATCTAGGGCTATGACTCCACCAGGGAAAAGGATACCTAAGCCAACTAAGGTCTCACAGTCAACACAATAATTGCTAGGCCAAGGTACCAAACTCTAGTAGCAATTCCAACCTATAGCCTCTCACTCCCCATTATCCTAGACAACCCAATGAAGTGTATCCCCCTCTCTACATCATAGTCCCTTAGGCTATCACACTTCCCTTCCAGAGCTCTAGCACATGCTAGCTAAAAAGTCTCAGATATCTGTGGCTCCACGACATGGAAAATTTTAGGGGCTAAATTTCTCCCATGGGCTAATTTTCCATGCTTTTCCCCAAAAAAAGATTTGCCATTCTAAAAATGATTCACCCAAATTCTATAGGATAAAATTATTTTACCTTAATAATAACCAAAATTCTATACAAACTATATAAAATCCTTAGAAATTTGCATATTTTTACAAAAATATCGCCAAACATTATATAGTTGGCATATTAAGGACTAGTAAGATTCACCAAGGTTTCTACATTTTAAAACAAATTTCCATCCTTAAAATCATACCTGCTCCACGAACTCCATATGCTATATTGGAGTCTCTAGATACCCTCCAGGCCTCACACATAAGGAAACCTATCCCATATAATTCTCTCTCTAGGGATACAACCTTCCCCAAGGAAACCCAAGGAGAATTGTATACCCAAATTCACCTAGGATTCACAATGTTACAAGTGTTGAATTTTCATAAGAGATGATATTGTATATGAATGAATATCTTATTACAATGATGAGTTTTCTATATATAAAGAACATATGGTGACCATGGTGACCATCCATGAAGAGATGCATCCCTTGGGTAATAAATATATTTATACTTTATATTATATTATACATACAATATAAATATACTTTATATTATAAATATATTATTACATTAATAATATTATAATTAATAATATTGCTTAGTAATTAATTATCTTATTATTAATTATCAATCTAGTAAAATGTCTTTTCAATGCTTCCCAAACATCAACACTCCCTCTTAGCAAGGGAGACATTCTACATTATGCCAAGATTACTTCTGAAGATTACCTTTGAATATTGCATGTGGGTAGCTCTCAAATAGCTTCAACATGTCACCATGGCATCCATTACCTCACAATGCATCTATACCTCATCATGTGCACCATTGTGACTTCACAGGAAATGCATCCAAGGCCTATGGGTAGTTCTCAAATAACCACAACATGTCCCCAGGATATCCACTACCCTGCAATGCATCAATACCTGATCATGTGCACCCTTGGTCTCAGTGCTAGCCCTTTTTCAAGCTGGATGAGATCCACCTGTCTCAGTGCCAACCCTTTTCCATGCTGGATGAGAACACTCAGTTCTAGCCCTTTTTCATGTTGGATGAGTTCCACCTGTCTCAATGCCAACCCTTTTTCATGCTGGATGAGAACACTCAGTGCCATTCCTTTTTCATCCTGGATGAGTTCCACCTGTCTCAATGCCAACCCTTTTTCATGTTGGCTGAGAACACTTAGTGCCAACCCTTTTTCATGTTGAATGAGTTCCATTTGTCTCAGTGCCATCCCTTTTTCATGATGGATGAGAACACTCAGTGCCAACCCTTTTTCATGCTAGATGAGTTCCACCTGTCTCAATGCCAAACCTTTTTCATGCTGGATGAGAACACTTAGTGCCATCCCTTTTTCATACTGGATGAGTTCCACATGTCTCAGTGCCAACCCTTTTTCATGCTGAATGAGAACACTCAGTGCCAACCCTTTTTCATCCTGGATGAGTTCCACCTATCTCAGTGCCAACCCTATTTCATGTTGGATGAAAACACTCAGTGCCAACCCTTTTTCATGCTAGATGAGTTCCACATGTCTCAGTTCTATCCCTTTTTCATGCTAGATGAGAACACTCCCTATGAAGAGGGACCACACCAAGCTTGTCCCTAAAGTACTTAAACTTCATCCTCGACAACAGCTTGGTAAACAAGTCTGCAACTTGATCCTCTATAGTCATGAAACTAGAGCCTCACTTCTCCCTTCTGCACTATATCCCTGATATAGTAATATCTGATCTCGATATGCTTCCACCTATCATAGACCACGAGGTTCTTTGACGACTTCATGCAACTCTGGTTGTCACACCAAATGCAGGTCACCTCCAATCCAAGACCAAATAACCCAAATAAAATTTCTCGAAGCCACACTGCTACTGCACATGCTACCAAATACTCGGCTTTAGTCGTACTTAGCGCCACACATGACTTCTTATTGCATTCGGTAGAACCTTTTACTCCTTACTGTAGCACCCATCTCCCCCTTGAGCACTGGATATCAAATGAATCTTCAACCTGTTGACTTCAACACTTGTCCTCCAAAACAAGTCTCATCATCCTCTTCTTGTAGGTCTTACCTACAAGTCAAATTCATTCCAATAGTCTGCAATTTCTGATGCCACACTGCTTCATGACTTGTTGCACATGCTGCCACGTACTCAACTTTAGTTGTACTAAGCACCACACATGACTGCTTCCTGCATCTGGTGGAGACTCCTGCTCCTTACTATAGTACCCAAATCCCTCTGGAACTAATTGTTCGGCTCCCTCTCGAGCACTGAATATCAATTGGATCTTCAATGTGCTGACTTCATCACTTGTCCTCAAGAACATGTCTCATCATCCTCTTCTTGTAGGTCTTACCTACAAGTCAAATTCAACCCAATAGTCAACAATTTCTGAAGCCACACTGCTTCACAACTTGTTGCACATGCTGCCACATACTCTACCTCAGTCGTATTGAGTGCTGCACACAACTACTTCCTGTTTCTCCATGAAACCATACTGGATCCTAGACTGAAGCAATATGCCGAAGTACTCTTCCGATCAGGAATACTACTAGCCCAATCTAAATCTGAATATCCATATAACCCAAACTCATGGTTTGTCACATACCTGAGACCGTAATCCAATGTACCCTTAAGGTACCTCATCACATGTTTTGCTGCGACCAAATGAACCTACCTAGGCTACTCCATATATTGACTCAGGGTGTTCATATAAAAATATATATCTGGTCTTGTGTTCATCAAGTTCATCAACAAACCCACCATATTCCTCTACAAAGTAACATCGATAGTCTCTAAAGTCGTATCCTGCAACAACTTCAGATTTGATACCATAGGTGTATCCATTTCCTTGCAATCCAACATCCCGAACCTCTTCAAGATTTCTACTATATACTTCCCTTGATTTGAAAAGATCTCATCCTGTCTCTGCCATACCTCAGGACACAAAAAGTAATGCATTATCCCAAGATCTTTCATCTCAAACTCAAAAACCAATTTTTATCTTACACTCTGAGATGATCTTTTCCACACCTGTTTAGAAATAGGTCATCCATATACATCAATAGTATTACCGGACAATCATCCACAACCTTAAAGTAAAGGTTAGGATCTACATTGTTGTTTATAAATCCTAAGTTCATCAGAAAATTGTCAATCCTTCCATACCATGCTCTGGGTGCCTTCTTTAATCCATATAAATCCTTCTTCAAATACACACTGAGTGTCCCGCAATTGTCACGTACTCAACAGAGTTTTCTATGACTACAAGGACCATTCTTCCTGATCAAGTTTCCATCTGTGCCACAAGAAGAATTTCAGTCCTTCCGGATGTTGAAATCCATGCACTTTGAGTCTTATGTCCTTAGAAGACTATGCCAGGGCCATTCTCCATTGGTCAAATTACCATGACCAATCCTGGGAGAATGTCATCCCGATGTTGAAACATTAACACTTAAGAATAAATTTCAAAATTACATAAAATCTCAACACTCCCTCTTAATGAGGAAGGTATTATATCTGGCACAAACTCTAACACTGTCTCCATCCACACAAGCTCATGACCATGGACTATTGGACATACAAATCTATACATCACATGAAATCCATAGTGACTTCACAACATGCATCCAAGGCCAGTGGGTAGCTCTCTAATAGATACAACATGTCATCATGAGACTATCCAGTTTCCCGTAGAAAACATTTGAAGCCATCACTCCCTCAGAGGCTATATAGTCTTGAGAGTCATTTGATCCCTCTGCATGTGTTGACCTCCTCTTCTTCTTCAGTACATGGATGTGCACAAATCTATGTCTAAATAGTCTTGCTTCATGTTTCTTCCTACAAATGTCATTATGGCTCCTTCTCAGAGCTATTACCTGTGACGTGCCCGAAACAAGAAAAAAGAACAGCAAAAAGCATCTCCTAGAGGAGATCAATTTATCTTGTGCACAACTATATACAGTGACCCTCAAAATGATACATCTTCTACGAACACACATCCATCATATACTCGATGTCATACGACTAACCATGTTGATTTTCTTGTGTTAAATTAGACAAGCATAATTTCCGCAAGTGGTAATTACTTCCAACGATATTACTTTAGTAAACTATAGAACATCACTAAGTAATTACACTAAAAAAATTTCAACTACTTAGAAACTTCGGTTTCTTCCTTGGATCACTTTCCATGTGTGAGAGAGAAAAATATGTGTCTATTGTTGTGTCTTTTTATAGTAATATTAAATTGATCAAAAAAGACACGTCTATTTGCAAATTAAATTAAATTTTCTTTCTTATAAATAGTTGGAGAATACCTCCTGTAACTACCCAAAGATTAATTTGTTTATAATCCATCCACATAGTATTTGACTTTGTTAAATTGTTCCTCCATAATTCATGCGATTATTTGCATAAATATAGGTAAAAATAAATATGCAGTACATTCCTCCTATTTAGGTAATTAGACATTTTTACTAGAAATTACTGCCCACCATAATTTATGGAATTATTTCTATAATTTAGGTAGGAGTAAAAAATAAATATGTTGTACATAGATATTGCAACAACCCCATAAATTTAACACTCCCAAGACTTTACTCTACTCTCATTTTTCTGGTCCCTCTTGTGAGGGAGTCAAGCCTAGTCCCTCTCTGATACCATGTTGAATTTTCATAAGAGATGATATTGTATATGACTGAATATCTTATTACAATGATGAGTGTTCTATATATAAAGAACATATGGTGACCATCCATGAAGAGATGTTTCCCTTGGGTAATAAATATATTTATACTTTATATTATATTATACATATAATATAAATATATTTTATATTTATACTTTATACTTTATATTATAAATATATTATTACATTAATAATATTATAATTAATAATATTTCTTTATAATTAATAATCTTATTATTAATTATTAATCTAGTAGAATGTCTTTCTGATGCTGCCCAAACATCAACAACAAGGTTACAGTATCTCACTAGCTCACACCCCATATCCCCAAGAATGTAACAATGATAGCGTGAATGATGAGAATGAATGGAATGAATGATTTTTCCACTAAATCCAAAAATTATATATGCATGTTCCCTTTTTGACAAGTGGCAACCGAGGAACTACTTTCCCCACTACTTGGGAAGTCGTCTCCCTACTTGAGAACTTAGGATAAAATCATGGCATGAGAACTTAGACTATGATTTAGGATTAATTTAATATTTGTCTTATCCCCCTTGGATAAGCCCTTGTCCTAATCCCTTAGCCCCTATTCCCCTCTCGTGTAGTCCTAGCTCCCCATACTCTTTTGTCTGACTTGGTATGCAGTAGTGATGTATTTTATTGATATCTCAGAGTGTGATTACAATTTACATTTCTAGGCTCATTGGCCTTTTACAATATAGGCACTCTAGCCTAATATCATGTAGGCACTCTATCCCAAAGCATAGATACACATGCACTCCAACCCAAAAACCATATTAGCTCACCAACCTATATAACATATGTACGTTTACAACCTGGGGATCCACTTGGGGTTATCACATTCCCATCCCCCTTATTTATGCACTATCCTTAGTGCATTATGTAAAAATGTACATTTGAAACCTATTCATAATGTTGTGGATACTCCTCCTGCATGACATCGTCATGCTCCCATGTAGCATCTTCAAGACCATAGTAGGTCCATTGGACTTTTACTAGGCCGATGGCCCAATTACTAAGCACTTTGACCTTCCTGTCCAATATGTGCACCGACTGGACTTGGAAGTTTCCCTCATGCTCCACTTGGATCACATTCCAATCAATTATGTGGTTAGCATTAGGCACATACTTCTTAAGAAAAAACACATGAAATAGATTATGAATGCACATGGATGAAAACAGTGCAATCATGTATGCTACAGGACCAATCCTCTCTAGGATTTCAACTGGTCCTCAATATCTTGTTGTTAGTTTTGGGTAGCTTCCCAATTTCAGTGAACTCTTTTTAGCTTTCACTTTCAGGAAGACATGCTTTCCCACTCTGAATTCTCTGTGTTTTCTTCCTTTGTCCACATAATTTTTCTATCTATATTGTGCAACCTTTAAATTCTATTTTATTTTCACCATTTTCTCTTCAATTTCCTTGAGAAACTCTGGCCCAATAATGACTCTATCAGCTGGATTGTCCCAACTAAGAAGTGTGTTACACCTCCTTCCATACAATGCTTCAAATGGGCTCATCTTCAAAGATACTTGATACCCATTATTGTATGTGAATTCAACTAAATTTAAATACTCTTCCCATTTTGATGGATTATCCATCACATACATTCTGAGCATATCCTCAATCACATGATTGATCCTCTTTGTTTTCCCATATGACTCTAGGTAATATGTTGTGTTAAAATTTAAATTTGTCCCAAATCCTTTAAATAATTATTTCTAGAAATTTGATGTGAACTTGGGATCTTTGTTGGAAACAATTTCCATAGGAACACCATGTAGCCTAGAAATTTCCCTCATGTAAATCTTTGGAATGTTGGCTGCCTTGTGAGTTAGCTTCACTGGAATAAAATGGGAAACCTTAGTTAATTTATCCACCACTAACATGATGAAATCATGCTACCTTCCAATCTTGGGAAGTTTAGTAATAAAATCAATGGGGACAACTTTCCATTTCCACTTAGGAATGGGAAATGGTTGTAGCAATCTAGTTGAATCTATGCTTAGCCTTCACCTTTTGACATTCTAAAAACCTATCTATATAATCAACCATGTCTTTCTTCATTCTTCACCAAAAGTATTGGCCCCTTATAATTGCCATGGTATTTTGGTATCCTGGATGCCCAACATAGTGTACATTGTGCATTTCTCTCGATACTGAATTTTTCAACTTTGGAGATTTAGGCACATACACTTTTCCCCTATATAGAAGGACTCCATCCTCTTTCATCTTATACCCCTAAAATTTCTGTTAAAAATCACCTTGATATAATGCTTCTTTTATTTGCAAATAACGTTGATATGAATTTGTAGCTTCCAAAATTTTGTCTTTTAAATCATACATGTACATGCTAATGGTTGTAGCATGCATCTCATGTGCTCCCCTACTGGTGAATTCCAACGATATAACTTGTTTGGCATTCAATGTTGGTTGTCAAAACAAATATTTCAAACCACTATGGTATGTCCTCAGCTCAAATAGTTTTCCCATGAGATAGTGCCTCCACATATTTAAGGCATGAAATATGGCTACCAAATTTAAGTCATGTGTGACATAGTTTCTCTCATGTTCTTTCAACTTCCTTGACTCATAGCATACCATATGCCCATTTTGTGTAAGGACTCCACCAAGCCATTCCTTGCATGCATTACTGCACACAATGAAATTCTTCTTCAGATCAATAATCTTCAATAGTGGCGCACTTGTTAATAAATTATTCAAGTTCTAAAAGCTTTCTTCACATTCAAAAATCCATTTGAATTTCACACCCTTCTTTTGCAAACAAGTGACTGGTTTGTGCAATCTTTGAAAAAAATTCAATAAATATTTCATAATAACCCGCAAGTCCCATGAATGATATCACCTTTGAGATATTTTATGGTGATGACCATCCTCTGATGGCTTCTATCTTCTCAGGGTCCATTTCTATCCCTTCATTTGAAATAATATGGCCCAAATAATGAATCCGCCTCTGATAAAATGAGCACTTTCTCATCTTGACATACAACTGATGCTCCCTCAATACCTGTAGTACCATCCTTAAGTTTTACTCATGCTCCTCCACTATATTTGAGTAGATGATTATGTCAACCCATAAAACAATTACAAACTTGTCGAGATACTCTTTGAACACTCCATTCATCAGGCACAGGAAGACAATTAGTGCATTTGACAACCCAAATGGCACCACTATAAACTCATAATGGACGTACCTTGTTTTTCATGTTTTCTTGCTAATATATCCTTCTTTAATTATCACCCGATGGTAGCCTGACCTCAGGTCTATCTGGTAAAATATATTTTCACCCTTCAATTGATAAAAAAGATCTTCAATCCTTGGAAAAGGATATTTGTTCTTTATGGTAACCTTATTTAGGTGTTTGAAATCAATGCACATCCTTAAGGTTCCATCCTTCTTTTTCACAAAGAGCATTGGGGCACCCCAAGGTGACACAATTGGGTGGATATACCCCTTCTCCAAATCAATGGAGAAATCAATGTCTCTCTTTGGTGGCAACCCTGGTATCTCCCCAAATATATCCTCAAAT
>JASDQU010738159.1:65560-77035 GCA_032191745.1 Picea mariana
CTTTATATTTATGCTTTATGCTTTATATTTTATATATGTATATATATATATTACAATAATAATTTTATAATTAATAATATTGTTTAATAAATAATAATCTCATTATTAATTATCAATCTAGTAGAATGTCTTTCCGATGCTACCCAAACATCAACAATTGAAACATAGTCCTTTTGCTCTTCTTTCATCCATTTGTTGAGGTGTCAACCTTGTTGGTTTAGGTACACTATCTTCTTCCTCTTCACAGTCTATGTAGACTGATTTCTTGTCACCACATTTATGCCCTTTACTATACTTGTTATCAAAATTGAAACATAGTCCCTTTTCTCTTCTTTCATCCATTTGTTGAGGTGTCAACCTTGTTGGTTGAGGTATGGTTGTCTTGTGACCCCCAAAATAATCTCTGCTTCCAATGCTAGACTTGTGTGTAGCCTTATTTTTGGCATGAATATGACGATCATTTTGCATAGCTTCCACAATTTTTGTAGGATGTCTTAATGTTATGAGGAAAATCTCTCTATGGCTAGGGTAAACCACAACAGACGAAAATGATTGCAGAAATAAACTCTATCCCAAAAACATGCTATAAAAACCAATATGCAAGCGAGATAAGAAAGAAGCCTACCTCGTCCATATGTTCGATGAAGTCCACCGTTGAGCACTTTGACCCAAATCTATATACCTGCAACTAGTTCTCAACAACCAAACAAAGCAAGCTTATGGTGATAATATAAATGGTTAGCACATTAGATAGCATAATCCATTAATATACATAACAAATACGCCCATGGATAATAACTCAAATATTTGCAAGATATCAATTGGACGTGAAAGGATTATTTCTATTAATAAATGATCAGCATAAGTGAAAATATTACAGACTTCCGTGTCAACATGGTTCAGAACCAAGAAACTAAGTTCCTTCCAGCTGGGACTCCACCGCTTCAATCCTCCACCAAAGGAAAGATAATAAGAGAGAAACAATGAGGTTCTCAATCAATAAGGGAAGAGCTTGGGGGCTAAACACTATGTTCAGACTTAAAGGACAAAGGGATGTAGACTCAATATGAAGTAAATAATTTCTCCAGAGTAACTTTTCTCTCAAAGTTGAATTCTTTCTCTTCTTTCCATAGCTCGGAATTGGCCCATTTATAGCCTTCAAAATGGAACTAAAGGGCCGAGTCAGAACATTTCTAGTATATGTAAGGCCAAGGATCATAGACCTCCTGTCATGACATGGAAACCCAACATTAATTTTAATTTTCTGGCACAAATCCCGATGTACACAGGATGTAGTGGAGCAGCCTGTGTATACGCATGTTGTATAGTAGGCAAGATGCGTACATGTGGAAAAATATGTATTTTTAGCTCTGGATTTTACAAACAGGGATGATAAGTCTACATAGGGAAATGGAAAAAGGCCTTCTGTGCAAGATTGCATAGGGTGAGGCAAATCTTGCTATAACAGATGCCCCCTAATGTATGAGGTCAGAGGAGTATCTGTGATGGCCGAATTACATTATAAACAACCCATAAGTGGAGTGATGGGGAACTAGCTAGAAGAACTAGTTGCTCATTGCATTATCCATTGACTTTGCATACATGGTTGCCAATAAAATTACACTGCAGATCCATGTGAAAATATACCAAACAAGTGTCCATGGCCATGAATAGGTAAATACAAATGCGGTTACATGTAAAAAAGTTGTCATAGTCACGAACAAGGCCTAATAGAACCAGTCTCAAAACCAATATGAAGATATTTGTATACAATGGAGTACAATTTGATCTCCCATGATCACTGAAGTCATATAGGTACTGGTCCAATGAAAAGGAAGCAACAACTCAGGAAAGCTGGGACCACATAGTGATGTCTTCAAGTCTTCTACAGAATCTGCCAAGGGTGCAAGTTTACATCATGTGAATAAAGGAGTTGAGGTTGAACACAATGAGACATCGTTTGATTACCGGTCATTGAGATATATCGTTAACAAACGCGAGAAAAACTGCCGATAATGAAATTAGGTATCAAGGCATCGAGTAAATTATTACAAGTGTGAATAAAGGAGCCACTGTCGAACACCTGAAGAATCCATTGATCAAGAGATATTGATGTATTCCCAACTGTTGATGGCAAGAGAGCTTGCCACTAATGACTACAAGCCTCAGGGTACTCATAAGACTCTACGTCATGTTTCCAGAATAAATGGGTTGAAGTCGATGGAAATAGACCCACTGAAAGGAGAGCATTAAGGCATCTCTCATCAGTCAGCACGAGGTACAAAGTAGGAGCTTCATGATTTGGTGGAAATCAGACGAAGAACATGTTCACGAACCAACGACCTTGTGCGTATTTCGCGTGTGCCAAGTGAAAGTGGTACACGAAAAAGACCCTCTGAATAGCAACCAATGATGAAAACTACTGACAAAGGTGAGGAAACCACCAATAAGGCCAATGGCATCCAAGACACTACACAAATCCCAATGTGTGAATAGATGTCTTGCCGTCGAACACAAGGGAAACCACCCAGTCAACGACCAATGATGAAGTGTCGACTGTTGGGTTCAAGGTTACCTACCAATGATGAAAGTAGGACTAGGGTGCATGATAGGACTGCAATATCATGTGATTCTGAGACAAACTGAGGGTATGGCCGACATGCAAAGTCAAGAGTTCTGAGAAATGGCTGACACGGGTTGATAGAATTCCTTTGAACAAGAGCATGATACATATGGAGGACTCCAACAACATAGAACCAATGATGAAATCATGAGATGCAGGAGGAATCAATGACACTCTCTATAGGGACTGAAAGAGTAACCAATAGGTAGAGAAGACTCTGTAATGAGATCATATTCCTAAGGCCATGCTAATCCCAAAATTATGATGATAAATGGACTCAATAACTTTGTGCTCTATTCAAAGGTGACACGACTGCTGCCAACATAAGATAATACTCCCTTCCTGCTCATTTTTTTTTTCATAGACAAATGAATGATATGATACAAAAGAGGAAACACGTGTCGCAAGTAAGAAAAACTAGTTCCAACAGTGGAACATACCTATGCTCAATGCAAGGAGATGCATGCGGGAGATGGACACTAGGGGGAATGTTCCCTCCTAGATATAGAGTGTCAAATTGCGAAGGATATAAACAAGGCTCTACTTGGTTGAGGATGCAAAAGCTGTCGAGGAAAACGGTTTACAACGCAAAGTGAGAACCGACTATAGGCTCAATACTGCAAGCGAGGGCATGAGATGAAATCACAACTTAACGCCAAAAAATGTCCCTTTTTTATGTCTTTTAGTCTACTTGGTGTGAAAAAGGGATAAACTTGTGCCAAATAGATGCCCTTTCAAATCCAATTTATGAGTGTGAAAGAGACAAGTTAACTCGACAATCTTTTTTCTTTTTGAAGACGAGTTGGAAAAGAGCTTAAATTAAACTCGTTTGGGAGTCCTCGGGGTATAAGGCAACATGTTTATGAGTGAGAAATGCGGCTCAACATAAAGTTATGTAATAGCTATGAGGGACTCCCGGTCCTATGGAAAAAATATCTGCATGGGCACCAAGTGAAGTAGGGGATATAACTAGGGCACCCATGTTTGGTAAGTCTCTACCACTTGATAACGACACGACTTATAGTAGATGGAAGGTTCTGTGTCACAACAAATGGATTCGTACCTAAGGCATAAAAAGTGATGGTTATAGGATAATGCAAAAAATCATGATGGGATGGATACCTATCCTATATGCTGGGTAATGAAAATACCTACCCGCGGTGACAAACGACCAACATAACATTGAAATCCGCAAGAATCCTGGTGAAAACTACAAAAACCAACTCAACCCACCTTTGTATTAGTCCATTAGGAGAAAAAAATCGCTGAAAACTATAGAAAGTGGGTAAAAATTATTTATAAATAGTAACAAAACCAAAAATTACTATACCATTTTGATTTTTAACCCAAATAGTGGAAACTGGATCAAAATACCTCCGAGATTCAACCGGTGATTGCGGGAGCGTCAAGCAACGTAATCAGAAACTGTCTGGACCAAGTAACTCTTCTTTCCTTCCTCTTCATTTCTAGTGGATTAAATTTTTAAATTAGGTTCCAAATTTTGAGTAATTTAGGGTGTACATTATGAAATTCGGTGTACGCGGGCTGTCTCTTATCGAGTCGCATATACGGTGGGTTATACGCGCCTGTAAGTAAAGAAGCTCGCGTATAGACACACAATCAATGATTTCTATGATTGCTAACTCAAATTTTGGCTTTCCTTTGGCAGGCTGGTTCTTGAATGGAGGGAAAGAGAGCACGAGGAGGTCGATGCTATTGTGGATCGAGATCCGGGGGCCCAAATGGCCTTGAGGAGACGTGGCTTATATAAATTTTGGGCGCTCAAAGGGATGAGGGCCCAAGTGAGGTTGCTTGAGATGCTTGTGGGTTACTGGGACCCTGAGGGTGAAAGATTCATCCTCGATGGGAAACCAATGAGGATTGAAGTAGAGGATATCTACTTTTTGACTGGATTATCACGCCTGGGAGAGGTTGTAAACCTCAAATCATGGGGAGAAAGAAGCAGAATGAAAACAGAGTAGTGCATAGACACCCATTATGTAGCAGGGACTTTAAAGGTAGGAAGTCAACTCCTTATTCGAGCTATAAACAATCTTAGCCTGAATATTGTTGTCCTCTATTGACCAAGATCACAGGTTTGACCTTGTTGCATCAAGCATCGATATCGCTCATGTTCTATGCAGTACAATGTTTGAGACCCATAATATATGACCGGTGTACCTCACTACTGGAAAATATGAAGAGCTAGTTGATAGAGTGCAAACAAGGAGTAAGAGGAATTTTGGGTTTATCTATATATTATGCGGTTTCTTCTTCAAGCAGGTTCCAGGCTTCAGACCTAGAGTTGAGATTATTCTGAGAGTACGTCGTGATCAAGACATGGCACGATGGATTGAGGTAATGAGGTGGCAGGGGGGAGGTAGGGTGCTCACACCCTACAACGAGGATTTCTTCTACTGGTGGCAACGACAAGTCATTTCCCTAGATGACTATCCCCATGGGGGGATAGACTTCCGAGTAGATCTAGACATGCCACTTCCACCAGGGTTCACCTACAGTGACGTAGGTATTTTGAATGTTTTTAAATATTTCATTTTTTTTGTATTTTTGTATAATAGAACAAAAATATTTTTGGATGATGCTTAAGTACTAATTAGACCCTTGTGTAATGCAGACGTGGGTCCGCGACGGCTGGAAGGGCTTCCTCGACATCGATGGAGGAATCGAGGAGACGAGGTGGTGGGAGAAGAAGCTGAGAGAGTCCTACAAAATGTGAAAGGCAACCTATCTTGTTTGACTCATAAGATTCCCATGGTTCAGGTAGAGGATCTACCAGAAGCCATGCAACGTCAAGTGGTTGGTGTGACCAGAGCTTGGGTGCGACTCTTTCGGTGTATCGCAAACGTCGTAGTTTTTTACCATGACACACATCCAACGCCACATGCGTAGATGTCGTGGATATTGTAGTACCGACTACATATGTGTATTGAGGGTATTAGCCCCAATTTTGTACTATAAACACTATATTTTTTGAAATATATATAAAAAGGGATCTTCGGCTTTAATTATATTTTACAATGTGTACATTGATGAGATGGTTTTCTTTGCTTTAGTTATGTGACAAATTCAAATCTAAAATGAAATTAACCTAAGCATTGGATACATGTTTAGAACTCCTAGGAATGTGATAATATGTAATAAAATCAAACTGTCATTCTAAAAGATGTACCCGTAGGAATCGTCGGAGTAAAGTAGGATCACACACGCAGTAACTGCCGCTCAACTGACATACTACTAACTAGGAATCCAGGTGAACCTCTAAAGATCGAATACCATGTGAGATAGCATCACACATAAGTTCTATAACGACGCTATATTCAGCCACATTATTCGTGGATGGCCCTAGGCATATGCCACCTGAAGACACCAGTATACCCTTGGGTGAATAAAGCACCCAAGCAACAGAATCCAAGTTTCGTGTATGACGACTGGCTCCGTCTGTGAATCCTAGGTAGACCGAAGACTCCATTGACATCTACCAACCAAGGAAAAACTCGATAAGCAAGCTGAAGATGAAAAGAAAGGGATTATATATTTATATACACTAAATTACATTAGTATACAAAGAGTTCCGCCCAAGCCTAGGGCTCAAGCGTAATATCTTTTCAAGTAGAGCCCATTCCTGGGCTCAACCAACATATTACCTTCATAATATTCTAACTCATAGGATCCTTTTTCTAAGACCCATCACACGATATAAGGACCCTGCCAGATGGGTTTAAACTTGCCTGCCCCCAACGATTCTTTGTATTGATCATACAAGAGGACCAATTCACCCTCAGCATACAACTGAGGACAGACAAACTTATCGTACTAGACCTTGACATGTGTTTTTTTTTCCTTGATAGTTGTAGAGGCGTCTCGATGCTGCTCGTCAAGACTCTCTAGGTGTGCAAGGCGTCGCTCGAGATCGGAAGTGTCAGGTAGGAGTGCGACTGCCAACTTAAGAGAAGGGATCTCACATTCAATAGGTAAAATCAACTCCACATTGTGTACTAACTAGAAAGGGGAAAATCCGGTGGCAGTCTTGATTGAGGTTCAGTATGCCCAGAGTGTGGGATATAACATAATGTGCCAGTCAGACTTACTCTGGCTGGCAGTTTTTTGCAAAATGGTCTTGAGAGACTTGTTGATTGCCTGTACTTGTCCATTTTCCTGAGGGTAATAAGGAGAATAATTACCATCTCTAAACCCCAGCTTAGATGCTAGCTCTTCCATCATTTCATTATGAAATTGACTGCCATGATCAATGACAATCTCACTCAGGATACTGAACTAGGCGATAATTTGATTGAATACGAAGAAGGCGACAATATTYCCATCGGATTTAATTGTAGGCATGGCCTCGACCCACTTAGTAAATTAGTTGATGGCCATGATAATGTGTTGATGCCCGCCAGCTGAAGTTGGGTTGCAATCCACGAAGTCCACCCCCCACTTGGTGAAGGGACCGATGGTAATGACTGGATGAAGAGGGGCTGGATGAGAGAACATTTTTCAAGTGAACACCTGGTAGGGGTGACACTTTTTAACTGATTCAATACAATATTTAAAGATAGTAGGCCAGAAATCACTGGCTCGTAAATTTTTTTGGGCTGTCGCAAGCCTGGATAGATGACCACCACAAGCCCCACTGTGGAAATCGTTCAGGATAGACTCGAATTCTCTCTGAGTTAAACAACAATGCAAGATATTGTCTATTCCTCGGTGATACAAACTATCACCGACGATAGTATAATTATTAACTTGGTACCTTACACGCTGTTGGTTATCTCGTGAGAGATGCTAAGGGAACTTCAAAGTTTGAATATAGAGATCAATGTCTCCATACTAGGGGTCAGACGATGAGACAAAAAAATGTTTTCATCCGCAAATGAATCAACATGGATAACATCCTCATCTAATTGTGGAAAGTCGAATATTAAGTCCGCAAAGACTAGTGATTTCTTGGATTTCACAGAAGCAAAATCGAGATCAAACTCTTGTAAAATGAAAATCCATTTATTATATTTCCCCCCTATGATACGCCTGGTAAGGATGTATTGAAATGGATTGACATCGACAACCACAATAGTCTTGAAAAGAAATATATAGTAACGTAAACATTGGATTGTGTGAACGCCAACCAAAGGTATCTTTTCAACGTGAGAATAATTAAGTTCAGGACCGACTAAGTTTTGACTAAGATAGTAAATGATGTGCTCGTGGAGCTCATCATCCTCCTGAATCAAAACCATACCAATCGTCTCCTTGAACGCAGTGATATAAAGCAAGTAATCCCTACTATAGTCAGGAGACTTTAGCAGAGGCACTGATACCAAGGCTTTATTCAAATCATCGAAGGACTCCTGGGCTCGCTCATCCCAGATAAAAGGGGTGTCCTTCTTCAAAAAATGCATGAAAACCTTAGTGATATTGGCATAGTTTACTATAAACTAACGAAGAAAGTTAGCTTTCCCCTGTAAACCTTGAAGTTGTCTAATCGTGCACAGGGGAGGAAATCGAGGTATTGCCTCAACCTTTAGCGGATCTACCATGATCCTAGTCTCATAAATTAAAAACCCAAAAGATGACACGACCTAACACAAAATATGCACTTATGGGGGTTCAACCAGATTCTATAGTAACAACATATTTCAAAAACAAGCTGAAGGTGCGTAGCGTGATCTGCTTTCTTGCGAGAGTGAGCAAAAAGATTATCAAGGTAACCTTTGACTATGCGCTTAAGATCATGAAAAGTGAAGGTCATGGCACGTTGAAAGGTTGCTCCGACATTTTTAAGGCCGAAATGCATTTTCCGATATGCGAAAGTACCCCAAGGAAAAATAAATTCTGTCTTGTGTTGATCCTTAGGTTTAATTTGAATTTGGTTATATCCTAAAAATCTGTCCATAAAAGAAAATACTTCGCTTCCTGCACACTCGTTGAGAATCTGATCGATGAAAGGTGTCGTGAAGTTGTCTTTAGGATAGGACTTGTTCAGGTCATGAAAGTCCATACATACATAGATATTTCCTTGCTTCTTATTCACCGGAACGAGGTTGGATACCCATTCAATCAAGGGAACTAGGTAGATGAAGCTAGCATTAAGTAGCTTCTCCACCTCTACCTTAATAGCAAGGGCCTTCTGAGGATTGACATCTCTAAGATGTTGTCGAACAGGTTTAGCATCCGAATAAGTTCTAATCTCATGTTAGACAATACGAGGGTCAATTCTTGGCATCTCTTCATATGACCAAGCAAATACATCTCGGAATTCCTTGAAGAGTTTGATGTAGATCAGGATTTATTCTGGCGAACAATCTGCACCGATATTTACATTTTCAACCTTGCCAGGGGTACGATAGATATCGATCGTGATGGTAGGAGAAATACTCGCCATATTTCCTTCGACATAAATGCCATGCGTATCAAGTGGAACTACGATGTGACCGACTATCTCACTCAAAGTAGATTGAAAGTCATCTTGTTTGATTCTTTCAAGATCTGGGAGAAAATAAGAGAGATGATGCATATCATCCCAAGGTTTTTCGGAACCATTCATGGCTTCGATGATAGCTTCGTCTGAAGGCAAAGTATCATCAAGAAAATCATGTGAGAAAGACAACGAAGTGGCCCACATGGGCCTACGAACAGGATCCTCCTCTTCCGTCGGTGAGGTAACAGGAGCAGGATTGGTGGAAGAGTCAAGAACAACTTGATACGCAATCTCCGCTGTCGATAGTGGCATGGAAATTCCAGCATGCAATTGACCTTCACAGGATGAAGTCGGGGAAGGTAGGGTCCACCGATCACTAAAATAGGAAGTGCGTAAAGGAATGGACCTCCCTATCGAGACAAGCCTACTGGACATGGCGTAAACATGATGACTTGGTGCCATGAATTCAAAAGTACCCATAAGGGAAGAATACATTCCGACACCGATATTCTCAGTTTCTGGCTGAGAATTGTCGATCACAGGGATCGAGGGTCCAATAGATGCATTAGGACTAGAGTACACAAAGGATAACTGGTCGATTGCCACGATATTCTCTTCATGAGGAAAACAAAGAGTACGAAAGATGGACAATACAATGACGACTATAGCATAGGTCCAATTGCATCCTAGTAACATGTTATAATCTAGAGGTTCATCAACTACCTCAACCTCCACCTCTACCATCTTCCCACATAACTGGACTGAAAAGGCAGGAAGAATACCGTGAGGGTGGAAAGAATGACCATCAAAAGCAGTCAACATGTTCAATGACTTAGAAAGAGTCAGAGAACCAAGATATTTCCAACAAATCAAGGACATCACACATGTAGCAATTCCTTCATCAACAACCACACACTTGATGGTATACTTTGAGTATTCCATGTGGATTTGGAATGCCACATGGTAAGGCAAGCGAGGCTTCACATCTATGACGTAAAACTTGATAACTTTTGAGCCATTGGGTTCTAGAGCTCCTAAAGTAGATAGTAAGGCATTCCTCTGTGAAGGACACATTTGGAGTACCTCCAAAGCTGACATCGCACAAGGGGTTTGACCTAGGTCCTCAACAATAGAGTAGTTCTGGGTGACTCTAGCATTTGGGTTGTAGGTAGAGCGCTTGAGTACTCCTTTCGGAATACGAGGCGGTGGCTCTAGTTTTTCAATATGTAAATTCATCTCCAGGGGAGGAGGAAGATATTCTAGACTGGGAATAACTTGTGAAGAGCTATAATCTTGAGATCGAGTGACTACATGAACTTTCACATCGACCATATTGATACACAAATGATCACCATCTTGCAACGATGAGTTTTGACTCCCACCAGCCACATTTCTGGCATTTGAGGAGATCAAGGCCATGTGATGGTTATGTGGAAATGGATTCGTCAACATGATGGGTGGTTGAGATAATAGCCTCATATCTTCCGCAAGTTTGGGGCATAAATGGGTAAGGTGATCATTTGTGCAAAGATTACAGGGAAAATTCACCTTACGTCTTTCTCATTTTCCCTCTCCAGCATTATTATTCATCTTCTCATTATTACCATTGTCCTTGGGTTTATTACCATTTTTCCCACCCTTATGATTATTACGTCCTTTCTTCTTATTCCCGCTTGGTTGCTGGTTACCATTTGGGTTTGATGATGATTGCACAGAATGTACATCCGCCGATTGAGTGGGGTTGGAAGACACAAATGAAGCCGGACCTCTTGCAGATTGGTTTAAAGACAACTCTCTCAAATGGCTTGTCACCGAGTCTGCGGATTTTACATTGGCGGATCCTAAAATTCCATTGGCATGAGGTCCGGGGTTTTGTCTAGGGTCGTAAGTGGACCGCGGTGCATCCGAAATAATGTGGTATAACATCCTAGACTGAGCATATATCAGATCTAGTTGCTAGGCTTTAAGGATCGCTTCTTCCTCAGTGGTAACCCTGATAGTAGCAACATCCTTTGAGATAGGAGGGTGCAAAGACTTAAGGAACCATTCTAAAATAAAGGTCAGGGGTATGGGGGTCTTAATAAACCTCTTCCGTCTATGCCACTCTTGGATATGATCCGAGATATGAGTGGATGTGTCATGGCGTAAAGTCGACATAAGTTCTAGGCCATCATCGTAACAAATCAACAATTGGAAGTGGTTAAGGAATATCAACAACAACTGACTAAAGGTCCCATATGCCCCCCTAGGTAGCTCAATATACCATTTCACAACAACCCCAATGAGGGTGCGTTGAAACAATCTTGACCGAATAGAATCATCATTAAGGGAATTCGAGGAGCACCATAGGTGAAAGGTAGTAACATGATCACCAAGATCGTCACCATTCTTCCCTTTGAATTTTTGGATGTCT